>SSNQ01034009.1:78666-108009 GCA_006942095.1 Nothobranchius kuhntae
CTCCTGAAGTCCCAGGACGCCGGGCCCAGAAGTCAGAAAGCAGGGTAGGGTCGACAAACGAGCTCGTGGGCTCCCAAGAGCGCTCCTCCGGGCCGTACCCCTCCCAGTCCACAAGGTACTGCCAACCACGTCCCCGGCGGCGAGCGTCCAGAACCCTGCGAACCGTGTAGATGCGATCCTCCTCCACACAGCGGGGCGGAGGCACCCGGGTCGTCGGAGGGTGGAGAGGAGAGGAGACCACCGGCTTCAGCTGGGAGACGTGAAAGACCGGGTGGATCCGAAGAGCAGCCGGGAGGCGCATACGGTAAGTGACTGGGTTGATGACCCTGAGGACAGGGAACGGACCCAGGAAGCGAGGAGTGAGCTTCCTGGAGCCAGCCGGCATCCTCAGATTAGCAGAGGAGAGCCACACCTGGTCGCCAGACCGGAAGACGGGGCCAAGCCGGTGGCGGCGGCGATGTTGACGGGCATACTCTGTGTTGGTCCGGGTGATGGCCGCACGGGCCCGGATCCAGGCGAGCCGACAGCGGCGGACCAGCGTCTGGGCAGCAGGGACCTCCACCTCAAGCACCTGATGGTCGAACAGAGGGGGCTGGTACCCAAGGGAGACATACTTGTGGCAGAGGAGGTCTGGAGGTTGTGGGACAGTTCCGCCCACAGGAGGAAGCGGGGCCAGATGGTCGGCTGGGACGAAGCGAAGCAGCGCAAGTAGCGTCCAAGCTGCTGGTTAGCTCTCTCCGTCTGACCGTTCTTCTGCGGATGGTACCCAGAGGACAGGCTGGTGGAAGCACCGACCAGGCGACAGAACGCTTTCCAGAAGCGTGAGACGAACTGGGGTCCTCGGTCGGAAACCACGTCCTGAGGGAAACCATGGAGCCGCACCACCTGTTCTAGGAGCAGTTCGGCCGTTCTCTTGGCAGTGGGGAGGCCGGCCAGGGCCACTAAGTGCATGGCCTTGGAGAAACGGTCCGTGATAGTCAATATGGTGTCCAGGTGGTCGACAGCCGGCAGTCCCGTGACAAAATCCAGCCCGATGTGTGACCACGGCCGCTTGGGCACAGGGAGAGGCTGTAACTCTCCAGCGCCGGGTCGGTTAGAGGACTTGGAGCGAGCACACACATCACATGCAGCAGTGAACTCGCGGACGTCCTTCCTCATGGACGGCCACCAGAGAGCCCGACGGAGGAACTGGAGGGTATGGGCTTGTCCTTGATGTCCCGCGAGCCGTGAACAATGCCCCCACGTGAGTGCCTCTTGTCGGCAGGAGACTGGAACGTAGAGACGGTTCGGTGGAGTCTCCGGAGGCGCTGGATCGCCAGGAAGTGCGGCCCGTATGGACTGCTCCAACGGCCATTGGAGGGAGGCCAGGAAGCGCTGAGTCGGCAGAATGGTCAGAGGCTCCGGGGGGCTTGACTCTGGTGCGAAACGCCGAGAGAGAGCGTCCGCCTTGAGGTTCTTGGAGCCGGGCCGGTAGGCGATATGAAAGTTGTACGGCTCGAAAAAGAGGGCCCACCGAGCTTGACGAGGGTTGAGTTGGCGGGCAGTCTGTAGATGAAAGAGATTCTGGTGGTCGGTCCAGATCAGAAAGGGATCGGTGGTCCCCAAGAGCCACTGCCGCCATTCCTCCAGAGCCCATTTTATAGCCAGCAGCTCTCTGTCGCCGACCCCATAAGTCTGCTGTGTGGGGGAAAACTTCCGGGAGAAGTAGGCACATGGGTGGAGCTTAGAGTCTGAACCCTTTGCGAGAGGACGGCCCCTGCTCCCACATCAGAGGGAGCAGGGGCCTCCACGATGAAGGGCCGGGTCTGGTCCGGGTGGAGGAGGATGGGTTCTTTAGTAAAAAGTCCGACCAGCTCATGGAAAGCACGGACAGCCTCTGGAGTAAGGAGGAAAGGGCAAGGCTGGTTGGTGGTTTTGGTGAGAGAGGTCAGAGGCGCTGCGAGGGAACTGAAGTTGCGTATGAACCTCCGATAAAAGTTTGAAAAACCCAGGAAGCTTTGCAGCTGCTTCAGGGTCATGGGTAGAGGCCACTGAGCCACTGCCTGGACCTTCTGAGGGTCCATCTTCAAACCCCGGGAGGAGATGGTAAAACCCAGGAAGGAGGTGGATTCCTGGTGAAACGCACACTTCTCCAGTTTACAGTACAGTCCATGATCCAGGAGGCGGGACAGAACAGCCCGAACATGCCGGATGTGCTCCTTGGCTGTGCGTGAGTAGATGAGGATATCATCTAGGTACACAAAGACCCAGCGGCCCAACATGTCTCTTAGCACATCCGTGATGAAGCGCTGGAAGACGGCGGGGCTGTTGCAGAGGCCAAAAGGCATCACCAAATATTCATAGTGGCCGGTGGGCGTGATGAAGGCGGTCTTCCACTCCTCACCCTCCTTAATACGGATCAGGTTGTATGCGCTGCGCAGGTCCAGTTTAGTGAATATGGCGGCTTGTGTGATGGCGTCCAGGGCGGTGCCCATGAGAGGGAGAGGGTGACGGTCCCGGATCGTTATTTTATTTAACCCTCGATAGTCTATACAGGGCCGGAGATCTCCCTCCTTCTCCTTTACAAAGAAAAACCCCGCAGCCCCGGGGGATGTTGAGGGACGGATGAATCCCTTCTGGAGGGCATCAGTTATACAATTGTCCATTGCCCGGGTCTCCGCTGGAGAGAGGGAGAACAGGCGGCCCCGAGGGGGGGTGGTGCCGGGCTGGAGCCTGATCTCCAGGTCATAGGGTCGATGAGGAGGTAGCCTGGTTGTGGGTTCTTTAGCGAAGACCTGAGCGAGGTTGTGGTATTGAGGAGGGACGAACATCAGGTCTATGTCTTTGGGAGGGGCTGCTCCAGTCCGAGGTGTAGGGGAGCCCCGGTGGTTCTGGCAGCCCATGCCCCCGGCCAGGACCTTACTGGTGGACCAGGAGATGTGAGGCTCATGATGGCAGAACCAGGAATGACCCAGGATGAGTGGTGTAGCCGGAGCCTTGATGACCAGGAAGTGGAGGGTCTCCAGGTGTTGGTCAATAGTCATGTGGAGACCCAAGGTTTGGTGGGTGAGAGGGTACGGCATGATGGGCCGGCCGTCCACAGAGCTTTAAAAAATCAGCTTAAAAGTGAAAAAAGAAAAAAAGGATTTGAATTTTTTACAGTTATTACTGAAAAGGAACTTCAAAATGACTGGGCAAACAATTTAAACTTTGAACTGAAATGCATCTATTCTTAAAAAAGTGTGAACCTTGGTGTCTTGTAGCAGTTTTTAAGACTTTATTTTTGTAAACTTTCAGACGTTTTTATTTGATGTGGTAGACCTTGAAGCAGTTTCTCTCCAGCTGCAGGCAGAGTCCTGCACACCTCACACCGCCATGGGGTGCTTCTCTGGCACACCGTGCACTGCTATACCAAAAACTTTTGTTTTAGCAAAAATAATTATTTATTGTAAAAAGATAAATAATGCTGGAATGAAGCTGAATCTTACAATTAGCAAATAGTTGAGGGTTGTTCAAATAAAAAAATAAAATAAAAGACTGAACAAACATTCATATCCTGGTTCACTGGAGATCTGTCCTTCTTCGTGGTCACTGACTTCAGATATAAGCCTTCTGGGACACCTAATAGATCGTGTTGATTTTCTTTGAGGCATTTCCATAGTTTCATCCTGGTTTTTATGCTAATTAGCTTCCCCGTTCCGTTATCCGCTTTCACCGCAGTGCTGCGCTCCGTTTCAATCAGGCTGTACAGCAGGATTTCCCCTCGTAGCGATATTTTCCCTAACTCTGATTGCTTCATGCAATAGATCGTTGGAAAGCTGCTTTTATGTACTTTTAGGAACCGTTGGAATTTCCTGGATCTGATCAGCCATTCAAAAGTTATAAAACGGAGCATTTTGGATGACAAACTCAGCACATCTCTGAATCTTTGTTGTGATTCGTTGCGCTCAAGACAGGGAATCCCGATGGCCACCGTAATGTATTGTATATGCACGAAAAGCCCCATTTTTAATCTTTTCAGCACTTTTGGAATTTTAATGATATCTTGAACAGTTCAGGAATTATGGTAATGAGAATTGCGCATGTCCAATCCCGTCTGCGGCCACAGGTTGGTAATAAGAATATTGTGGCATTAACAGAGGGGTGCTGGCGGTCAGGGCTAGGGGCCCCCCAACATAAGGGGGCCCCAGGCGGCCGCCTACCTATGCCTAATGGTAAAACCGCCTCTGCTTTTCTGTCACATAGTCATTTGGAAACTGTAATACATGCCTTTGTTACCTGCAGGCTGGATTATTGTAATTCGCTATATGCGGGGCTTAGGCAAGCTCCAATAGCACGCCTCCAGGTGGTTCCGGACTCTGCAGCTCGGTTGTTAACATCTACCAGGAGGTCTGAACATATTACACCAGTCCTACGTGCCTTGCATTGGCTCCCTGTCTTTTATCGCATCAGGTTTAAGGTAATCCTGTTTGTGTTTAAGGCATTAAACTCAGGGGCACCTAAATATCTTGCTGAAATCATCCACCAACTTGTCCCGGTGCGTTCCCTTAGGTCAGCTGACCAGAGGTTACTAACTGTGCCTCGGTACAGCCTGAAGTCTCGTGGGAGTCATGCCTTTTCAGTACTTGGACCAAGTCTCTGGAATGAGCTGCCAGCTGATGTAAAACAGGCTAAGTCATTAGAAACCTTTAAAGGAAGTCTAAAATCACATCTGTTCTCGCTGGCGTTTGGACTTTGAAGTTAGGGGAAGTAGGCCGGATATTGGACTGTGAACTTGCAGTCAGGTTTTCGTATTGTATTTTAAACGGATTTATTATTGTATTTTACATGGATTTCTTATTGTATTTTAAACGGATTTATTATTGTATTTTACATGGATTTCTTATTGTATTTTAAACAGATTTATTATTGTATTTTACATGGATTTCTTATTGTATTTTAAACAGATTTATTATTGTATTTTACATGGATTTCTTATTGTATTTTTTAACGGATTTCTTATTGTATTTTAATGGTCATTTCTCTGTCCTATTGTGGTGCTTTTTATTGGTGTACAGTGCTTTGTTTGTCCATTTTGGCCATGTGAAAGCGCTCTATAAATAAAGTTGATTTGATTTGATTTACATTTTAACAGTTTTCCAGGATTTTTGAACATTGTGGAAGGAGTGACACTGGCCTTAGTTGTAGATGTTTATTATCCTGCTTAAACCTTTTGGCTATTGCCTTTCAGAGGAAACCAGTTTGAAAGGATAAATTATTTATGTAAGTTAATGGTTTTAGAATACCACCAATAATCCTTTAAACCAACAATACCATCACAGTCAGTGCAGGCTGTTGTTACGATGATCAACAATTTATTTAACCTCCAGCTCAGCTGAGGAAGATGCGGTCANCATGTCCAATCCCGTCTGCGGCCACAGGTTGGTAATAAGAATATTGTGGCATTAACAGAGGGGTGCTGGCGGTCAGGGCTAGGGGCCCCCCAACATAAGGGGGCCCCAGGCGGCCGCCTACCTATGCCTAATGGTAAAACCGCCTCTGCTTTTCTGTCACATAGTCATTTGGAAACTGTAATACATGCCTTTGTTACCTGCAGGCTGGATTATTGTAATTCGCTATATGCGGGGCTTAGGCAAGCTCCAATAGAACGCCTCCAGGTGGTTCAGGACTCTGCAGCTCGGTTGTTAACATCTACCAGGAGGTCTGAACATATTACACCAGTCCTATGTGCCTTGCATTGGCTCCCTGTCTTTTATCGCATCAGGTTTAAGGCCATCCTGTTTGTGTTTAAGGCATTAAACTCAGGGGCACCTAAATATCTTGCTGAAATCATCCACCAACTTGTCCCGGTGCGTTCCCTTAGGTCAGCTGACCAGAGGTTACTAACTGTGCCTCGGTACAGCCTGAAGTCTCGTGGGAGTCATGCCTTTTCAGTACTTGGACCAAGTCTCTGGAATGAGCTGCCAGCTGATGTAAAACAGGCTAAGTCATTAGAAACCTTTAAAGGAAGACTAAAAACACATCTGTTCTCGCTGGCGTTTGGACTTTGAAGTTGGGGGAAGTAGGCCGGATATTGGACTGTGAACTTGCAGTCAGGTTTTCGTATTGTATTTTAAACGGATTTATTATTGTATTTTACATGGATTTCTTATTGTATTTTAAACAGATTTATTATTGTATTTTACATGGATTTCTTATTGTATTTTTTAACGGATTTTTTATTGTATTTTAATGGTCATTTCTCTGTCCTATTGTGGTGCTTTTTATTGGTGTACAGTGCTTTGTTTGTCCATTTTGGCCATGTGAAAGCGCTCTATAAATAAAGTTGATTTGATTTGATTTACATTTTAACAGTTTTCCAGGATTTTTGAACATTGTGGAAGGAGTGGCACTGGCCTTAGTTGTAGATGTTTATTATCCTGCTTAAACCTTTTGGCTATTGCCTTTCAGAGGAAACCAGTTTGAAAGGATAAATTATTTATGTAAGTTAATGGTTTTAGAATACCACCAATAATCCTTTAAACCAACAATACCATCACAGTCAGTGCAGGCTGTTGTTACAATGATCAACAATTTATTTAACCTCCAGCTCATCTGAGGAAGATGCGGTCAGGGAGATGTTTTTATTAATGTTTCATTCATTATCTTAAAAAAATTAAAAAGTAAAAAAAAATTATATAATAAATAAATAAATGTTTCATTCATCTCGTTTGCTTGGTCAGATATTTGCTGCCAACTCTGGTCCCACATTCACATAAAATCATTCATTTCTGTCCATGAAAAACATGCGCACAATATTTTGTTTGTATCTATTTTTCAATAAAGTTTAAGTTTTCAAGTAACGTCATCATCAAGCGACGCCGATGTTGTTATTTCTTTGCGCCGCCAATGTTATTGCTTTCAAACATACTTCAAATAAGACCGGTAAGTCGTTTTTTCCTGTGAAGCTTTCAGTATTTACGAGCAGAAAACAACCATTTAATATTAATGTTGCCATTTAGTTTCGTGTCAGGTTATTTTCTCATCATCACACTATATTAGTTAGCTTGGCCGAATGTCATCGTTTTAGAAAATCAAACATGCTAACTCTCAGTGTCAGCTTTTATTTGTGTTGCACCGATTGTAGAGTAAAAACATTAGCAGCAACTTTTAGCTTCTAATAAAATGATTAAAATACAATATAGAATCTGGACACACACACACACACACACACACACACACACACACACACACACACACACACACACACACACACACACACACACACACACACACACACACACACACACACACACACACACACACAGAAGTTATAAAGCTGACTCATGCAGTCTTACAGGGACTCAGAAGTTTGATTGGCTGTCTCTTTATCTCATTTGGTTTTGGAAGGCTACATTCTCATGATAGCTAAATAGTTCATGTAAAGCTACCACTAATAAACAACAGACATGTATAAAAACAGATGTTAACCAACGACACATGCAGCCTTCCAGATAACACCATACCAGTTTATCTATAGAGCACTTTCAACACAGCATTACAACTGGCCAAGGCGCTGAACAACGGCAACGACTAA
The DNA here is from genome assembly GCA_006942095.1 of Nothobranchius kuhntae. Classification (NCBI taxonomy): domain Eukaryota; kingdom Metazoa; phylum Chordata; class Actinopteri; order Cyprinodontiformes; family Nothobranchiidae; genus Nothobranchius; species Nothobranchius kuhntae. Next base: position 86,222 of record SSNQ01034009.1, read on the forward strand.
GATTAAAACTAAGAAAACAGATGCAGGTTATAAACAATAAGGTCAAATAAAACCACCAATAAGATATGGCATTAAAACTGTCAAAAGGGCACAAATAGGTAAATGAAAATCGCATTCTACTAGCATATAGAAAGGAAGAAAATTAAAGAGAGTGTTTAAAAGCAAAATTAAGGATTAAAAGTCATGTTTTTCCCAAGGGAAGTTTAGTGTTTCAAAAAAAAATTCTCCCATAGTGCTGCAACAGTTTTATGTGTGATGATAAAATTCAGTCAAATATTGAGATTCTCTCAAGAAAACTCAGATTTCTTTGACCTCCAGGTTACGATCTGATGGCAGCGCCCACTCGCAGCACAGTGCTGTCTCTTTACAGACGTGTGTTTCGCATCGCTCGGACCTGGCAGGCACAGAGCGGCGTTCAAAATGACACAGAGGCTGAGAGGAAGTACATCGTGCAGGAGGCCCACACACTCTTCCGACAGAACCAACAGGTTTGTAACGTCGGCACTTGGCTCACAGGTCTGTTGTAGTTTTGAGATGAATAATCAGCTGTTTGTTTTCTTTTAGCTCAAAGATGAAGAGTTAATAAGAAGGTGTTTAGAAGAATGTGAAGCAAGGATAGAAATAGGTATGGGTGAAGAGATTCAGCAGGATGGTGCTAATAAATAGCTAATGTGACACAGCATGAGTATAGTTAGATTTTGTTTCATGTTTTTTATTGTTTCGCTTATTCAGAATCACTTTGAAGGACATAAACTATTATTGTAGGTAAACATGAAGAAAATAAAAATTTAATCCAATTGAAAAATCATTTTATAATCCCAGAGGGAAATTAAATCCCAAATCATCCAAAATGCTTTTGTCATCTTTAGATTAACGATCATTCAGATTAATGCTTTCTCAGCTTTCCCATCGGTGTTGAAAAGTCAGCGTCCAGGCATTAGTTTATTTTATTTTTGAGTGACAGATTTTATAGACTTAGCAAGAAAGCAGCCAGAGTGCTCCAGTATTACATTTGGTAAACACAATTCAGCAGTTTTTGTTGATTAGAAATAAACGTTGTAATTAAAAATGACAAACTTGTTTTCAGCCGTACTTCACAGTTGTTGCTGGTTATTGTTTTGTTGTTTTTTGCAGGTCTGCACTACAGGAATCCGTATCCAAGAGCAGTAAGTAATCTGGATTTTTTTAAACGTGTTTCTTCTGACAAACTGTATTGTGATCCAATCACCTGCCTGCAGTCGTACCTCCCACCGCTGGGACTGGCCACTCAGAAAGGGAGAAAACTGCGAGCTCAGCAGCGCCTCAGGAAGCAGGCCAAACCAATTTACTTACAGTCACACGACGAGACCTGACATCTAATCTGGATCCTGGTCTGGAGTTCAGATCAACGAGGACAGCAACCTGCAGTGCAGTGACCAGGAGATAATCTGGGCTGAGGTTGTGCTGCTATTGATGTAAGAGCAGCTGTGTGTGTTTTTTATTTATTGTAGATATTTTTGACAGTTTTCAGTAAAATGTCTCATAAAGGAGCAGTCTGAACCAAATGTTATTTATCTAAATGTCTCACAATAAACTGTCTTGATCTTTGGTTTGATGATTTTTTGCAGACTAATTTTAAGCTTAAACAATATTTTAGCTAAAAATGCAAAATCTAGGATGGAAATATTTATGTAGCTGCAGGTTTGACACCAAAAAGCACCTCAAGTGGTCTGACTTTAGACCAAAATGAACTATTCTTTATTGAAATGTTTAGGTAGCATCCAGTGTTTACTGAACAACAGTTTCCTACTCTTAAAGGTTACCCTGTTGTCATTTTTGGTCAAATTTTCATCAGTTAGGAAAGGATGCTGATGCAGAAGCTCCCCTGTTATCGTCCTGAACCTCCTCCTCGCCAGCTCATCGTCTGACTTTAGAACCACATCACTCTTATCTATCTGTTCTAGTTGCTGATGATGGCAGTGAAGTCTTCGTCTCTTCTGACCTCCAGACCTTTTGCTTTTGTGTCTACAAGAGGATAATGTGCACAGATTTTACCTACTAAAATGATCAATTATAATGTATTACATGTAAATTCAAACAGTGAAAACAAGTAATGGCAGAAATTTTCACAAGCATCAGAAATGTAAAGATAATAAAAGGAAGCAGGAACATCCCTGGTAGTAAATAATCTGTTTATATCACAACATTTTGTTTTAATTAGCTTTATGTTCTCACCTTTCAGTTTAAACAAACACTCTGAATGTTTTACTGCCTCATCAGTTCACTGCACATCCTAACGGTGGAGGAACATGGGGAGAAATCTGGAGTTGGTGTGCTTTGCAAGCAAACGTCCTGTTGATTATGTGAAAAAGTGGTCAATAATCCAGATTAAATATCTCGTTACTCTGCACTGCTCAAAGCTTTAGTTTAAGCTCTCTTGATGCACCACCTGTCAGATACCAAAAGGGGGCGATCTTATGCTTCACAGCAGTGAATTTCTCACTTCTCTGTTTTAGAATCATGTTTTTTGCCACATTAATACAAGCAAGGAGTTTGTCTTAAAACTGATGCAGAGAGGTTCACAAACTGAAAGACTTGCAAACATGAAAAGCATAATGCAAAAATACAAACAACTGCAGAAAGTGCTAATATGCAATAAAGGGAGTGTGCAACTTTTGTAATCTCCCTTTTTTCTTTGGAAAGCACGCAGTGCATGTGGGGTATTGTTCATTTCTGACACAAAATTAGAATTGGAAAAAAAAAACATTCACTCACTGAAGATAAATGTTCTTGAAAAGCTGCAGAGTTTAGATGAGGTCTTAAACATGACAAAGTGAAATATTTTACAGATAATCTTGAAATGATGTTTAAAAACATTGAAACATAAATCCAATGAAAAGAGGAAAAGAAAACTTGAATAAATCGCCTTAATTACTAAAGTTAATTGTGCACAAACAAGATTATCTCTGGTTAAGTAAAGCTCAGCATCAATCTGAGCTACGAAGATGCTGTGAAGGAAACCCTACAGAGTTTAACCTTTGGAGAAGAGACTCGCTTACCTGCCTTGTTTTTATTTTGTTTTGTTTTATTCATGTTCAGGTTTCAGCCCAGAAAGTTTTCAGCTCACGTTGCCATGGTAACAGGGCCTGATGAGACTAAACATCTACATGACATTAAAAACCCAAAAACCTGATGTTACTAAACCTGTTTTATCCTCAGCTGCACACGTTGAAAACAAGCTGGTTAAGTTTGAAACCAAAAGATCTGCTGCTTCAGACATTTGTGTCCATGTCATCAGTTAAACATGTCCAACATTTGTGTAAACTGTGCAGAAATCTGTGCTTCCATTGTTATCGTGTATGACCTGGGTGGGTCCGGTCATATGCAACATTCCCTATCATAGTTATGCAGATGACACCCAGATCTACCTAGCTCTATCACCTAGTGACTGTGGTCCCCTAGACTCGCTCTGTCAGTGTTTGGGGCAAGTTAATGACTGGATGCAGTCAAACGTCCTCCAGTTAAACAAAGACAAGACTGAAGTTGTGGTCTTTGGAAATAAGAAGGATAGGATGGAGGTTACTGCTCAACGTGGCTCCAGAGGAATGAAGACAAAGACTCAGGTTAGAAATCTTGGTGTCATCATTGATTCAGACCTGAGCTTCACTGGTCACATTAAGGCTATAACTAGACCAGCGTTTTGTCACCTGCATCAAATAGCACGGCTCAGAGGTCTCATGTCCAGACAGGACCTAGAGAAACGCTTTCATGCATTCATCTACAGCAGGCTGGACTATTGCAATGGTCTTTTGACTGGTCTTCCCAAAAAGCTGTGAAGCAACAGCAGCTTGTTCAGAATGCTGCTGCCAGAGTCGTGACAAGAACCAAGAGAACCGAGCACATCACTCCTGTTCTTAAATCTCTACACTGGTTACCAGTAAACTACTGAATCCGTTTAAAATGCTACTACTAGTTTATAAATCACTCAATAGCATGGAGCCAAAACACATCTCCTTTTGGCAAGCCCAGCAGGGCTCTGAGCTCCTTAGGGAGCAGTTAGCTGGTAGAACCTCGGGTCAGAACCAAACAGGGAGAAGCTGCTTTTAGCCACCATGCTGCACACAGAACACACATTCTTCCTCATAACCTCACATGTGCCCCAGCTCTAGCAACTTTTAGATCAAACTTGAGCTTATTAATGAATGTTTCTTATGCAGCATCTTCTGCTCACCCTTTAGCTTTGCCTTTTATCCAATTCTTAAATCAGAATTTAATTTGTGTTTTTAATTTGGTCTAAATGTATTTGTGTATTTTAATTATGCTGCCATGTTGATTTAGCTGTTCTTGCTCCTGGAAAGTGCATTGAATTGCCTCTGTGTATAAAATGTGCTTTACAAATAAAGCTGGGGGTGCTGATGGAGATCTGTTTTTGCACTCATCAGTAACATGCACTGTCTTTTGAATGAACACAGAGAATAGAGATGAAGAAGAGCTGCATCTTCTGCAGCTTCCTATCGACACATTAGCAGCAGAAGCACGGCTGTAGAGCCTTTCTTGAACTGCTGATTGTGGGAGTGGGGTCTCAGGAGATCAGAGCTGCTTCCCACAGATGTCATCAGAACCATTTAGAGTCACTATTAGAAGAGTTTGAGTTTGAGCCATTCCCAAATCCGATGGCGTCCTGCTGAGAAGGAGGCATGACTCTGTGAGACTGGTCTTACAGAAAAGATCAGTTTAGCTTCGTTCCCGTCTGTGTGATGTATATCTATGATCCCTACGACTGTTTTGTTATAAACCACTGTAGTTTCTTTTTTTATTCATCTGACTAGATTTTCTGTCTTCACACATCCATCGATAAGCTCAGTGGCTGACCCTCGCTCTGCCTGCACCCATTCATCTCCCAGTCCAGTCAGCTATTTGGAGTCGGTACACAGAGACACACAAGAAACTAAAAGCCATGAAGGAGAGACCCGGCAGCCCGCTGGACTTTTTGTGCTTTAGTAAAAGATAAAGAGAAAAAGAAGAAGCTGACTGCTGAGACCAGTGATTCAATATCTCATATAATTTATTCATAAAACAGTTTAAATGAGAAGTTTTATACATTAAAGGTGTTGAACACTACATGTTCAATACATCTGCGGTGATCTCTAGTTGGAAAGAATGTCGTATGGGGGGCAGAAGCGCTTGTATCAGCATGGAGACTTATAGAACATGGCAACAACATTTAGTCTTATTTCCTGATATTTGGACATCTCTCCTCTGATTGGCTGACAGCTACTCAACACTACCAACGGTCAGCTTCCACCAGCCGAGACGTCCTCTGCTGTTTCCTGGACGCAGCGAGACGTAGATCTGTCAGGTTTGTCAAATCCTGGCGTTTTGCCGACTATTTTCTGTCAGACGCTAAAGCAGGAGATAGGTGTAGGATAGGGCGACCATATGTCCTCTTTTCTCCAGACATGTCCACTTGTCACTGTGTGTCCGAGGTGTTCGGGGTGTCCATGGTGGGGGGTGTTCATATATTGAAATATCTGGGTTTTCATCCAGGAGCAGGGTTCGAATTATGAGGGATCTGGATATCTTACACATCCAGGGAGAGCCCGAAAATGGATCTTGTTTCTACCTATGTTACATTATTTAGGACTCTCAGCGTACCGGGGATTCTTTTGAGCCTAGAGCAGCAGAGCACTGATTGCCGATGCGCTCCAGAAAGCTGCATCTTGCACACGACAAATTCTCAAAGTGACGCAACCAAAAAAGTTATAATTAACACACAATCGTTCACGTCCGCTCTTATTCTCTGGTACTTTCTGTCCTTTATCCGTGCCCGACGCGGTCCCCTACTGCGGAGCTCATCAATGTGCTGCTGTGATTTTCCCTCACTGACACGGTCGCGTAGCACACACTCCACTGTTTCTGCAGTCAGTAAACCTCTTTGATGCACTTAGTTCAAACGTATCTCATGGGGTGAAAAAGTAAATGGTCAAGCAGCAGTTTAGCTGCAGAACTGAGAGGAGATGCAAGAAAATAGAGACAGACAGGAGAGGAAGATAATCAAATAAAAGCAAAACAAAGCTTGAAAAGGAAACGTTAAAGAGCAAGTCACCCCCAAATCAACAATTTTTTTCTGATAAACTATATAAATGCATGTCTAATCATGCTGCAGACACGTGTAGTCAATAGCTTTGCACTTTAGTGCATTTTAGTTAAAATTTAAATTTTCTGCCTGAAACTGTCAGTGTTGTGCCGTTGTCAGGTAAAAACTCTTCACTGCATTTGAATTTAAATCTGCCACCGCTATTGGCTAAGAGGTATGCTATGGTGTAAACTGGTACATTATGATGTCACAATGTCGTGAGTGTGTGTATTTGTTAGTGGCTCCACCCTCTTGGTCTGCTAGGCAACAGCATTTGTTGCATTTTTCAAACATGAAGTGGGAGTGAAGTACGCTTCTTGTAAGGGGTGACTTGCTCTTTAAGTAGATTTATCCCATTACACCCTTTTACTCGAATAACACAATAATTTATAAGCATTTAATATTTATCTATTTGATAAAAACCAGCTCACCTGCAGCCCAACAACCAGGGCCGTTTCAAGGTATCTACTAAAACTAAATATTTTCATCAGACCAAATTAATTAGTTTGTAGGAAGAAGGTTAGCGCCACTGAAAAGAAACAAAAATAAAAGAAAGAATTCTGACTTTAATCTCAGAATTCCAACATAAAGAGATTAAAGTCAAGTTTAAAGTAAATAAATAAATTATGTCAAGTAAAATATTTGTTTAGTACTTAAAATATTTATTTTACAAACTAAACATTTAGTTTTGACCCAAATATTTAATTTGTAAAATAAACATTTAACTCTAAATTATATATTTAGCTTGCTAACAAAATATTTCATTGGGAACTTTAACATTTATAAATGTATGAATAACAAGGTGAAAATATGACTGAAAAATGAACTCCCACTTATTCCTCTTATGAAAAGCTAAAAAAACTGCGGTTAGAGTATGACTGAATTTACAAATGGCATCCCATCATAAACATGAGGTAGTATAATAATTTCTGCAAAAAATGAGGCATGAATTGTTTTCAGAGCCGTTTTGTTGGCAGAATCTCATATTAATTGTATCTCTAAGCCAATGGGGTCCCGGCGTGGCGTTGCCGTAGTGTGACGTCATCAGTAGGCACAGATCCCCTGTCCTCTTTTTGGAAACGGAAATATGGTCACCCTAGTGTAGAAGACTATTTTCATGTTCAGCCGCATGAATAAGTGACTGATTATAATTAGAAATAATCATTCAAACGTATTTTTTCTTCAGTGTTCCACACCTTTAAGCTGACTCCGTTTTGGAGCGAATGATCAGAAACTGGATTTCTGATAAATTTTGGTTCCTGTAGTCGGCTCATGCCTGACTAAACAATCATCACCTTCAGGTGGTTATTTGCTGATTTCTCTGAGGATTTACAATCCTCATAAGGATTCAGGCTATTATTATTTTAATACAATCACATGATGTGTTACAATATGACAGAGCAAATATTGTAATAACAGGAACGGTGTCTGTTTCATTAGCTTCTCGACACCCGGTGCCAGTAAGGGTGGCTGCAGCTTAAATACTCCAATGAAAACCCTTCATGCTTGGCTCTTTCTCAGGTTGATGGGCTGAATGCCTTTCAGACCTGATTATAGTGTTTTTCAGTGAAGTGTCTCCTGTCCTTCACTTCCTCTCCCCCGTGGGCAAGCGGATCAGGGCGAGTCACAGTAGAGGCCTTCGCCACCTGCCAAACGCTTCTCAGGTGGTGGATTTGGTGAACGGCTTTGAGTAGAAACCTCCTCTTTCCTTTTCAGCTGTTCAGTTTTAAACAGAAAAGAAAAAAATGTCAAATATTATCTGAGAAATTAAACGTCTAAGAGTTTTGTTGAATAAAAAGCTCAAATCTGCAGATGTTGTTAGAACATGGACAAGGTGATGTTAATTATTGTCCTCAAAGGTGCGTTAAAACGATGCATTCATGAGTGTTTTAAATGCACGGTGCCTTTAGATTCTCAGTCACTGCATGAGAAATCCTTAAACGCATCCTTTAAACACAGAAATAGGTCACCGGGCTTCTTTTCTTTTCTTTGGTGGGACCCCGCTCCAATCAAAGTGATGTTATCTGAACTGGAGAGTGGTTTATTTGTGAGTTCAGCTCACATTCACCTCTAAAATCTTTAAATTTCCCTCTTTTCACTTGAACTGAGAGAAAAAAGAACACCAAGAAGAGAAATCCAGTAACATGTTTAAAGAAATAACTCATAAAACTATCATCTCTCTTACTTTTTAGAGTGATTTTCAGAACCACCCGAGTCCGCCGAAGCCCAGATGCCATGATGGTAATATTATTGTCCCTATCTGTTATTTAACACCTCTGCACTGTCAGAACAAAGCAAAGCAGCGAGCTCTCAGTAGTCCAAAGATCTTAAATCTCTTTCACAGGTGAACAAGAGGAATGTTTGGATCCTCTGGAAAAATCAAACATGGCCGGTGCTGTTCCTCAGTGGGTTAACCGTTTGTTGAGCTGCGCCGATGAGGAAGATTTCACTAAAATGTCCTTTTGTTGGAGCACAATTCAGTTTTAACCAACAACAACATTGTTGCAAATCCGAGCCACACAAGGCAAAAGCAATGCTCCTTCTTTGTTGTTCTGTGTTTATGATCCGTGTGCTGTCCCAGTCCAATAAATGGAGCAAAACAAACCCTAACAAACATTCAAAAGACTGATCAAAGAAGCGACTGAGATAAGGAGATGTGGACCGAGGACCATGCACAGGGACGAAGGAGTTTACACGCGGGACCACTCATGAGACTTGGTCATCATCGGAGAAGGCGTGGACAGTAGAGGGCGACATCATCCTCTGCTGCTCACAGATAAACGGAAGTGACGCCACCAGCATCGCGTTTGCTCTGACGAAGGTGGCAGTAGACGTCGAAACATGTCAGCAAAGGTAAAAACAATCTCTTTTTTCACTGTGTAACACGAAGAACAACAAAAAATTCAATCAGATAAAAAACACAGAAAAAAAAGAAGTAAAAAGATCCACATTTTTGGACAAAGATTTTCATTACTTACAAGTCCAGCAGCAGCAAAGCCAGGTTACCATCAGTCCTTGATTTTGTAGCCTCCTTTAGCTCCCTCAAACTAGAGTAGACCACGCTGACGTTCACTCTGATTTTAGCTCAAGGCTTCGCCTCGTTACTCTCCTACTGTCACTTCCAGGCTCCGCCATGATGCTAACAGAAAAAGCAAACTTCTTTTTCTTCTTCTTGTGCTTTTTAGTGACGATCAGCAAAGTGAAAATGCTAACCACTGTCATTACTGCTAACAGCCGTAAAGCCGGTAAAGAGTGCCCCCTAGGACACCTACCCACTCCGCAAAGGTACCAAATGTGGTTTTTGATTAGTAGAGGGCAGCAGAGTGGTATCAGATATAAAACTGGTAAAGGTTCTAACTCAACAATCACTGAGGTCAACGTTAAAGCTCAAGCTTAAAGTTTAAAAAACTGTCTAGTGTTAGTTTAATATTCGTGTCCTGGCTGAGTGGGTGAGGAAAACCAGTGTTTTCATTGTAGGACTTCCTTATGTGGTTATTTTTGGCCATTCATCAGGGCTCCTGGGTAATTGTGAGCCCCAACAACATTTCAAGTGCTTTACAGAGGCTCAGAGAAGAGTTTTAAATGTAAAACAAAATTTCCATGAGATCTCTAAGATTGTGAGATTAATAAAGGTTTTTGAGTTGTATCTTTCATCTACATACCTGATAAAGTTGCAGGTTAAAGAGACAATGTGTAATTTTTACCATTTTTTTCCATTTACCATTCATTTCTGGAAATATCCATCAAAATGCTGCTGAAAATGAATGAAATGATGCCCAGTTGTTGAAAAAAATTGGCAGCTTTGTAACATATAACCATAAAAATCAGGTCTAAAACACACGGGAACAGGTCAAGTCTCTGGGCGACGCCATATTAGATGCCATGTTCCCTTCTACGGGAGCCCGTGAGGACAAAATGCAGTTAATGATTTGTAACATGTCATGTGCCGGGGTGAGTACTCCTCTCATTTTCCCATCTTTGAGTTGTGTGTTTCAGGAGAGGGAGGCTCCAGCTGCAGCTGATTTGCTATCAGCGGGTCTGGCTACAAAAGGATGATGGAGAACGCTCCTCGACACCGATGATCACTACAGCTTGGTAGTTTCCTGCCCTCTTGCGACTCTTGGATTTTGTGCTCTAGTGTTTCTAGGATTTTTTGTGAACCTTTGGATCTTTTCCCTGTGCTTACCCGTTACCAGGTTTTAGAACGTTTTTGGATTTCTGCGACTCCTCAGGATTACTCACCTGTGCCCCCAAAGGATTTCCGGATGCAGCTCTCACCGTTCTCCATTCCCCCCGGCCGGCCCGCTCTCCTGCTCTCCTCTCGCTCCCTCTCCTGGACACCCCACTTGGATTCACCCCGGCACCCAACCTACCGTCCCTCATTCCTACACTCCCCTACTCCTAGTAAAGCTTGGTTTATGCTTGAGGCGTTCATGAGGTTTGCACGGCTCCGCGTGGCAAAATTGCGTCATTTTAACAACCACGCCCCTCCACCGCGCCGCCGCACGGCCCAAACTTTCCGCACTGCACACCTAGGAAGTTTTCTAACCACGCGGACGGTCGAACACGGAAAAACATGGCGGACTGGCAAGAACTAGTATGGCAGAGGTTCGTAAATACAGACATTTGTATGATTCAGCTCTCAAAGATCACCGTGATCAACATGTTGTTAATAATTCTTGGAGAGAAATAGCTCGCACTGTCGGAAAAGACGAGGACGCTGTTAAAGATGCTGGAATGCCATGTTGTAAACAGCAGTAATTTTTTACTTCTACTATGGTGTAGTGTTGGATGCATGCCGTAGAGCTCCATGCTGCCCCCTACAGTTTGGGAGAATATTGGCTCACCGCAGAGACGAGCCGCATGAACCATAAACGCTGCAAGTTGTGAAGCGCGTTCCATCCGCGAGCCGCATCACCAAGCGGAAAGTAAATGCGTCAAGCATAAACCAAGTCTATTCTCTGCACCCACCAAGTTTAGACTTACCTTCCTGGACTCACCTGTATCTGCTCTCCCCTCCTCAGACGCTGCGCTCCCGTTCTCGATCTCCACTGGGCTTTTCCAGTGCACCTTCAGTTCCCGTTTTAAAATAAAGATTCTGTTTTTTTTACCATAAGATCTGTGAGTGTGTGATTCTGCATGTCTTGGGTTAAACACATTCCTCAAACCATGTCATAACAAATGGTTACAAAACTTTCGTCATCCCTAATCGTTGTTGCCAGTGATGAAAGGGCCTCTGTGTGCTTGTTATTTTGCTGAAGTTTGCACTCCCCAGGGCTTTTTGACCCTAATGGGCATCCGTTGGTAAGGTCGTACTCCAACACAGAAATACTGTTTGCTTGCAACGATTTAGGTATCTACTGCCCCCTCTCGCCAGGAAAATACACACTGTCCCTTTAATCCCTTTTGTATTATTATTGTATTAATTTGCATTAAGCATGCTGACCCTAGAGGTGTTGATGAAGCAGCAGAGCAGGAACCAGACCACGAGTCGGCTAATAAGTGAGACTAGTGGGATTAATCAGTGGGCTGCCAGCATCTGGATCTGCTGCTGCCCTCACGTTAGCTGCTTGTTATCCACACACAGCTTAACAGGTATGTGTGTGTGCACTTATTTCATTTCAGCCTAAACTCACAGTTTATTCGGTTGAATATATTGTATAACACCAGTTTAAAGGCAAAAAACTAATCTTGTTTGTAATCCTCTGCAGCTCAGAGAAACGTTTATCTGTCTCCAGCGGCCACATAGATTCCAGATCTAGTAAAACTTCCATGTTGTTGTTGGAGAATCAAACCAAGTTTCCTATTTAAACTTGATTGTCTCCAGCGTTCTTGAGCCAACAGACCTTTGTTTGTTTTAGTGGTAAACATTTCTTGTCTGAGAGACTTTCTTTATCTTGAGGATGGGAGAAGAACCAGCTGTTTTAACATGACTTAAAAAAACTTGATGAACCTTCACAGCTGGACCTCACGGAGCTGAAATCAGCTCCACAAGTCGGATGGATTCAGCCTCCATCAGAGCCACAGCTGGGACAGTCGGTAACAACGAGCATCAGTGAGAACGGAACAATTAAGTATTAAATTTCAGCCATTTGACCTTACAGCATCTTTGATATGATGCATAGCTCATGAGCGCTTCAACATCTGTGAGCTGCTGAGCATGAGAGGTGTCAAAATCCCCTCAAAGCAGAACCTTTCTAACACAATGAATCACAGCAGCAGCTTACATCAACGCCATCAGTTGTTTCTGCCAAACAAAAATAAATAGCTGTTATATTTAGTTCCCATTCATACGCTCTGTTTTTCAAACTTCTGTGGAAATTCCTTTTCTGCGTCACTTATCAGCTCTGGCAGATTATAGAATAACTATTCAGCTATTTTATAATAAAGCATTTACTGGGATTAGCTCTCAAAAACAGGGTTCTCTGCATGTTTTAATCAAAAATGTTCTGAAGTTGCATTCTGATTTTCTACAAGTCTTTGAGATATTTGGGGATTTCAGTGTAAAGGCGCTTGGCAGCAACAACAACTACAGCAGCTCCTTGATGTCGTGTTGAAACCAGAACAACTCAGGCCCAGAGAGTGGGGCGATCTAATCCCTAAGCAGGATTACAGTGATTTCAAAATTATATTTCTTTACATTTCAAGGCTTTATATAGCCCATCCAATCAACATTCACACATAGGTTTAATACAGGCGCTCCTAAAGCGCCCTCTAGTGTTTGGTTAGTAAAATTGCCTTTAATCAACTTAAAGAGCAAATAAACTTTTTTTGCTGATAAACTAAATAAACGAGTGTCTAATCGTGCTGCAGACACGTGTCGTCAATAATTTGGCACTTCAGTGCATCTTAGTTAAAATTTAAATATTCTGCCTAAAACTGGCAGTGTTGTGCCATTGTCAGGTAAAAACTCTGCACTGTATTTTAATTTAAATCTGCCACCGCTATTGGTTAAGAGGTATGCTATGATGTAAACTGGTACATTATGATGTCACAATGCAGTCGTGAGGCTGTGTGTGTGTATTTGTTAGCAGCTCCGCCCTCTCAGTCTGCCAGGCAACAGCATGTGTTGCATTTTTCAAACATTAAGTGGGAGTGGAGTTAGAATCTGGTAGGGGTTGACTTGCTTTTTAACCTCCTTCTCGTCTTCCTCTTTTATCACCATTATTTCTAAATTTGGTGTTTATTCTGCAAATCTCCATGCCTTCGTATTTATCTGTTCCTTTTGTTTAATAGCTTCATGATTTCTTTGACAACGTCCCTTTGTGTCAGTGATGTCCGAGTGATTTAAGCCTAAAAGTCAACCCCCAAATGTCTGCTACCTTCTGTAACTACTGCAAAGCCTTGCATGAGCTAATATAAATATATAAAATAACAAAGAAATCTGATAAGCTGTAATAAGTTGGCTTCACTCCTCCCGACGCCCCCAGTTTTCAGTGTTTTCCCTTCATATGAGCCAGACGGTGGATCAGCCACCAGTTTTCATCCTAGTGAAAAGTCCACTTGTATTTTTATGCTCTTTAAAACAAAGATATATTTGAAAGACAGATAGTTCTGTGTGAGTAATAATAACTATCATGATAATCAAGAGGAATCTAGATGTTGAGTTGAAATGATCTGAGCCTGTACATTTCTGTTGGAGTTCTGGATGTGTTGTGACGGCTGTTCCACGGTCAGGTTTCGGTTGCGTTTCTGCTGTGACGATACATTCCTGTACAGTTGTGATCAGAATAAATGTATAAATTAAACCTCGCTTTGCCTTTTTAATGCTTCATGTAAGGCAATGTGCATTTTGTCTTGGGGCTGACTGGAGAACTGTAAACTAGGACTTCCTGCTACAAAAGCACATGTTAAAGGGGACGTGTTACGACTACATTTTTAAAGTTAGAACAATTTTGTGGTCTATACAAAACAGGAAGATGACCCGGTGGGGTCTTCTGCTGTTGTAGCCCATCCCCCTCAAGGTTGTGCGTGTTAGCTTCACAAATGCTTTGCTGCATTCCTCAGTTGTAACGAGTGGTTATTTCAGTTAAAGTTGCTCTTCTATCAGCTTGAATCAGTCGGCCCATTCTCCTCTGACCTCTAGCATCAACAAGGCATTTTCACCCACAGGACTGCCGCATACTGGATGTTTTTCCCTTTTCTCACCATTCTTTGTAAACTCTAGAAATGGTTGTGGGTGAAAATCCCAGTTACTGAGCAGATTGTGAAATACCCAAACCAGCCTGTCTCAACAACCATGGCACGCTCTAAATAGCTTAAATCACCTTTCTTTCTCATTCTGACCTTCAGTTTGGAGTTCAGGAGATGGTCTTGACCAGGATCACACCCCTACATGCATTGAAGCAACTGTCATGTGATTGGTTGAATAGATAATTGCATTAAGGAGAAGTTGAACAGGTGTTCCTAATAATCCTTTAGGTGAGTGTATAAAAATCTCATTTACTGATCTGTAGATCCTCCACTAGCGTGCAGTATCTACAGGGACGTGATGTTTTTGTCGCTGACCTGCATGTGACACGAACATGGCTACCTCCCACCAACTGTGATCCCCTGCTCCATTTCCCAGTAATTATAAACATAAATTGTGATTTTTGTGAAATGTTTTTGCTGGCTCTAAACACCGTATCAAGGATAATTTAAAGCCAGGTTACTTCTAATACTTAGCTAAATCAAATGTCCCTTAGCCTTGCAGAGCTAACAAATCACTACTCAATATCATGAAGTCTCCCTTCATGCAAAATGATTGTAATCTTTATTTTTTGTTTTTACAGAAAGATGCCATCATCATCCCACTGTGGATTCCAGGGCATTTTCTGTTGAGTGTAAGAACATTATACCATTTACAGAACATTTTTGTGAGTGGCATACAATATCAACATAACATGTTAGGACATATGTTGTAGACGATGTCTGTGTTTTAACCTTAAAGTCATTTGTGAGTTTCCTTTGGTTTCTGGCTAATTGTACAGATGTTATATTTTCTATAGGTAATGAGGCCACTCCAGAAAGAAATTTCATTTCTGGATTCCCATTATTTCAGAAGAGCAGATGGGTTCTCCAGTCAGGCCTACAGGAATCTGTTGTTGCCAGTGTTGTGTGTCCTGGTGGTCACGTTATCCTGACCTGCCAATGTTTCCAAAAATTTCCTAAAACAAGTTCAGTCAGGAGGCAGTGTGATGATAAATACCACGCTCTGTTCATTTGTTATAGGGTCAGAGGAGATTTGCTTCAAATAGCTGAAATTGAAGAAAATAGACAAATATGAAATGCAATGAAAAGGGAAGAGAGACAGAAAGAAAACTTCCTTGTTAAACTTTAGGAAATTATGAATATTTACCAGTTTGCATGGTCCCGTTCTTGGACATGTTCCCTGTTCTGTGGATTACAGATATTAGGCATGTTTCCATTAGCAGAACTCCAGGGTAGTTCCTGGGATGGGGAACTTGACCAGGAGACAGGATGTCCCCGTCCTCTCAGCTGTTGTGTCTCCATTCAAATTCAGCCCTTTCAGAACTTCCACAGACATCAGCGTATCACGACTGCTTTGGCAGTGAGTGACGTCAATGATCAGCCCAAAAAAGCACCCAATGTGACATTAATAACAATAAAAGCATTTATTTTATAGAAGTATATTCTACTTTAATCCATTCGGAGGACAAGAGCAGCTCTGAGTTTTGTGAGACAAGCCCCTTTAATTAAGTCTGTGGTGGATTTTTACCGTTTTTTCCAACAGCTGTGGGGGGATTACAGAGTCTTCCAGTGTCGGGAGTTGGATTTTAAATGCGATTGGTGCTTTTTTAAAATGTATTTTTTATGCTTTCATTCTGCTTCACCAGCTACTCTTCTAATTATACTGCTGCCAGTTGTTTTGGACGTCTGCTGATGTCATTTCCTACTGAGTTACAACCAATCAGCTACTCCAGAGCAGGTACTCCGAAGGTTCCTGAAAACGGCCGTTTGACATGTCGGGAGGTTCCTGTAAATCCATCCTCAAGTTCTTGTGGCGGAAACACGCCTATTGATACGGTTCACATGCCATCAATTTTTATATTTTTTTATCTCTTACAAAATCATAGCAGTGTTTACCTTTTTAAGTTTTACATTGTTGTTGTTTTTTGTTGGGTTACTCAGATGTTGCACAGCAGACAGCTGTGGGAACCTGGGCGGAGAAAACTGCTCTGGATTTGTGTGTGTGTGTGTGTGTGTGTGTGTGTGTGTGTGTGTGCCTGCAATATCAAAATTAAACTGAAATGTAATCATCTGCTATTTGTTGAATTTAACTGTCATACAGGGTGTTCCTAAGCAGACACATGGCAATGATTGTGGTGTCTTCATGATAAAGGTGAGTGAGGCTAATGCTGTATACAATAATGTGACTCATGATGTTTTTATTCTTTTGTTGGATGTCTTATTTATAGTTGCACCTTTAAGCCAATAAAGGTTTCAATATGAAGTCAATTTAGTTCCAGGTACAGAAGCTGGAGCCACTGATTGGATAATATGTAGTATTCTGCATGGCTTCAATTGAAGAACTATGTTAGGCTCGTGTAAAGCTACATTACACAACTGAATTACTTGAAATCAACACAATAACAAAACAAAACAGCATTACATAAAGTTAATAAATGGATTGTGGACAGTGCTTCCATGCTGTAGTTCTTTTTTAAAACACAGAGCAGTTTTTGTTTACCTGTTTTCCCGCTACGTTTCGTTTGCGGCTGCAAACTTCCTCAGGCTGACGCTGATGGTGGCGTCACTTCCTTCTCCGAAACGTAGCGGGAAAACAGGTAAACAAAAACTGCTCTGTGTTTTAAAAAAAGAACTACAGCATGGAATTAGATACGACACGGCAAGAACACACCTAAGATGTTCAAAGAAGAATGTGGACACTGCTAATTCTATCTATGCAGTTTATCATGTCTTCTCTAATATAGTTTATTGTAATGATCTGCACGACATATTTTAGTGTAAATGTGTGCCCACTCTTTCACGAGCAGTCTCATATATATTGTTTGAAAATGTATCATCACTACAGTATGCCTGGTACTTTGCCATGGATGCATGCTTTGACTTCAGTGTTGTAAGTTTACAAAAGAAAAATGTAAAAATGCTATCACTACTTTTAAAATATTTATAATATACTATGACTAATGTGTCCTCACAGTGTACCTGTGGTCTTTATTAGGATGACATGTGTCTCCTGAGAAGATGGTGGTGCATTGTCCTGTTAGAAAACCTTGGCCTGGAAGGGTACGCTGCAGGGCTTCCTTTTATGGTCACTCTTATCTCAGTTCTGGCTCATGAAAATGTGTGTTAATTACAGGTGTGGAAGGAAGTTTGCCCATTTTACAGAAGAGGGACAGGCAACCCTTGGTACCAATGTACCGCCGGTATTCAGGATAAAAAGAAAAAGAGAACATGAACGCAGCACCATGGTCAGTGAAGACCTTACTCCTGCCTGTTTGAAAATAGGTCACC
Organism: Nothobranchius kuhntae; assembly: GCA_006942095.1. Classification (NCBI taxonomy): domain Eukaryota; kingdom Metazoa; phylum Chordata; class Actinopteri; order Cyprinodontiformes; family Nothobranchiidae; genus Nothobranchius; species Nothobranchius kuhntae. The sequence continues at coordinate 103,818 of SSNQ01034009.1, forward strand.
ACTTTCAGGGATGGAATGATTCTGAGACGGCAGCAGTCCCACAATTATCAGTTGTTGTATTTAGCTTTTCCAATGTGTTTTGGTTGATTTGTGGATTTTAAAAAGCAGAAAGTTTGATATGTTGTCAAATTTCAATGGTGGTGGTATAATAAGTGTAAATGTCAGTCCTCTTTGGATAACTGTAAAACAAACTGATACAATTATTTGCTTTCCTCCGAGTCCACAGGACACCGACCGTGTGTATTTTAAGACACCTTACAGCCTTCCACCCTGAGAGCAGGTGAATATGAGTGAAGATTATTGCATGACAACAAAGTAAAATTAATTTTAACTGCTGGGCATGAAGTCATGTTTTTGTGTGTCTTGATTAAGGACGATGACGGCATGGACCAACACAACGTGGTCACCACACCCAGAGATGTTGGGATCCTGAGTAAAGACATGACAGGCTTGTGGTAAGGACATGCAAAGGACCGAGAAACAACTTATCTTATTTAATCTGCTTAACCAGAATAACTCTGTTCAGCATCTAAATGGTTTTTGATCTAATTTTAGGAAAGGGCTCAGCAAGCTGAAGACCAAAGAAGAGTCAGCAGTGATCTTCTTATATCATTTATCACTCAGGATAAAGGCCTACTGCTACATCTGGAAGTGAGTTTTAAATTTGCACACTGTGACTAATTTCAGTCAAAACATGACTCATGAATTATTTAAGTGAAACATTTTCTGCTAACCTACTGTTTGGACGTTTACTTTGAGCATCCTCCAAAAATATCTCTATGTTTACAGGCAATCATCGCAGGAAAAGTGTCATCCACCTGGGCTTCATCAAAGGGCAGGGTGGACATTTTCTTTGAGGAGGATGAGCAGCTGGACAGAGTGATGGGCTTCTTGACAAGCCTGGTTGAAGCACAGACAACCAGATGTCACAATCAAGTGGCATTCATGATGGATGTGCTTCTGCCAGAGGTACGTTCTGAAAATGTTTATGTATCACATGAAAATATTTTGTAGCATTACTGTTGTCAGTCTATAACTCATGGTTAATATCTTGTTACCTGCAACATGACAGACCAATGTCTACATGAAAGATGTCCTTTTGTTCACCTCATGACTCAGGCAACCATCCATGCGCTTTCAGCTGTCCGTGAATGTTGACGGACAAAGCCACAGAAATGTACGGCAGTGGGCTGCAGTGTGACTGGAGGTATTCTACAAACACAAGAACAGTGCTAATGCCTATATGTATTGTTTTCACATTGTTTATGGCAGCCTCTAGGTGTGAATGTCCTTTTTACTAATTGCTATTTATCTCTGTCTCATTAGTGAGAGGCAGCTGATGTCCTATGCCATGGAACTGCTCATATACTCGGAGAAACTCAGGAAAGCTCTGGACTCATCTGAATTTTTGAAGAGGCTGTAGTATTATGTTTACATATTTTATTTATTTGGAAGGTATTTGTAAGACCAATAAAAGTTGTTGCTGGTTGTTTCATTTGTCTGAACTTTTTTCTAAAGCCAAACTTTTCTGCTTTTGTGTTTACAGAATATTCTTTACAGATTAGTGTACGGTCAATATCAGTTTACTAGTCTTGTGAATTGTATACTTAATGCAAAATATTTTAGTAATTTCTAAATCAATACATTTTGTGTCAAAGGGCCAGCAATTATTCCTGTTAACAGAATATATGAAATGCATATGTACACACATGTAAATATGCCTAAAACTTACACATCAGCAGCTTTTCACTGTAAAGAAGCAATAAAAAATCATATATAGTAACATAAATATTAACTACTCACTCGTATGAACTTAGACCCACTGTTAGTGCCTGTAATAACAAATAGTTGAAAGTTAAATGTTGCTGTAGGAGGCGTGCTCCCACATAAATGGAGGCTAGTGGGCTTAAGGGGTTAATTAAAACGATTACCACTAATTACTTTTTCTGATATTTAATTTTATTGCATTTAAAATAAACACTTGCACATACGTGATTACTCACCTGCTAACTTCAGTAAGCATAGGTATGTTTTGCCTATTGTCCGGCATCTGATTATTTGTTGGTGGTATCTGTGTTTTATAATCCCACTGGGGATGGCCATAAAGTGTGTGTGCAAGAAACAAAGAATATCCGTACATTCATATTTAAATCTGGATAGATTTAATTTTTGGTTTGACCACAGAGAATAAATAACGGGCACTAGGGGGTGCTAAAAGCAAGCAAAACTGCTTAGTATCCCTTTAACAAACACACATGATACCAACCAACACAAATGTGTCATCACATACACAACTTAGACATACACAAAAAATGGGTATTGGTTGCTGGTCAGAGCAGCTCACGGCTGTTATGGGGTGGGCCCGAGTGCAAGTGGGTGGGCCCAGGCACGGTAGGCCAACCCATATGTGTGTGTGTGTGTGTGTGTGTGTGTGTGTGTGTGTGTGTGTGTGTGTGTGTGAATGAGATGGGAAAATAACTCTTCCATCAGATATCTTACAGAGTTTATTGGTTGAATTCTAACAAACTCTCCAAAACAATAGGACAGTGTGATCTTTACCATTTGCTGTCAATAGAAAGTTGTTGCTTTATAAATGGGATGTCTCATGAAGAGGTCGGTGAGAAACACCTTTGCATCACTGTGCTACACATTAGTAGTAACCAATGGTCTGGTCGATCCAGCGGCGCAGGTAGGACACACGGGAGTACACAGCAGGGGCGTACGTATTACAGTTGGAGGTACCCCAGGATACAATACCCACAAGAGACCACACACCACCACTTTCACAGACCAGAGGACCACCAGAGTCACCCTAAAGGGAGACAAAAGTTTTGTTAACAATGTCATCAAACATCATTTATAATTCATCTGGTACTCATCTCTTAGTTTTGCAAGTGTTTTCACTCTTTGTGCTCATTGTGGCTGAGTGAACAACACGGTTGCTAAGTTAGTAGAATTAATGTCTGCAAATTTGTTTGTATGCACTCTAAATTTTGGACTTGAATACACTTTTTTGCATTAAGCATTATTTACAGACTATTTTAGCCTGTTTTAAACCATTTCTGACTGTCACTGATAGGAATTGAAGGAGCCTGTACCTGACAGGAGGACACTCCAGAAGCACCAGCACAGATCATGGCGTCAGTGATTCTGTTGTAACCCCAGTAGCTCTTGCACTGATCAGGGCTGAGCAAAGGCAGGGCTGTCTGCTGCAGGTAACGAGGGCTCGCTAAGAACAGAGACAAGGGAGAGACAACTCCAGATACGTAGCCACTTGTTTTCTCTCTACAAAGCGTTCCACATCTGTTTGTAAAATCACCACAAGTGGACACACAACGCCTCTGACTCACAAGTTTGCCCCGTCCGGCCCCATCCAGTTGTGACACATTTGGTTCCAGCGGGGATGCTGGTGCTGGAGGTGGCGAGGCACACAGGAGACACACGGTTTGTCATCTGCACTGGGGAGGACAGCCTCAGAAGGGTGATGTCGTTGTTAAAGGTATTGGCGTTGTAGGAGGGATGAGTGATGGCCTGCAAGGAGAGGTGAGAATACAATACAAACACATTTTTATAACATTTGAAATAATTACTGTAGAAAAAGGCTTAAGTTTCAGCAACTGTGAAAGTCGAACTGTGTTTTCCTCACCCTGGCGATACTCTTGACCTGGAGTGGCTCGCTGTTGGTCTGACGATCGTGCTCTCCCAGGATGACGCGGTGGCTCATTGCACTGGATACAACAACAATAACAACAATACAACAACAATAGTGTGTTCGAATTTCTATCACCTTTGAATGTCTTTTGATTTTGAGACACAACTTGACTCACGACACACGGCAGTGAGCAGCAGTGACAACCCAGTACTCGTTGATCAGTGAACCTCCACAGAAGTGGAATCCAGTACCATCCTAATATATACATATATAAAAAATACTTTTTACACGTGTTATTTGGGTGAAATAATTTCAGTGTTTTTGATGAGGGTATACATACCTGAAGGGAAACCTGCCAGGGCCAGGATCCAGACACAGCTGTCTCACCATTCACAATCTTGTTGTATCCACTCACCTGGGGCTTGATGGCAGGCACTCCACACCCTGAGGTCCACCAACACAATGCACAACATGGTCTTTTTTTGTAAATCTTACCAAATTGTAATCTGTGTTTTACAGATTACAATCCTTTTCAAACAC
>SSNQ01034009.1:109942-174335 GCA_006942095.1 Nothobranchius kuhntae
ATTTATTTCCTGTCTTTGTTCATGTAGAAGATGACTTTATAACATTATAATGCCTTATTTATGGGTAAACCTTTGTCATTGGTGATGGTAATTTTGTTCTCCTTTCCTGTGCTTTTGTCCACTGCAGATACATTGAGGATGCCATTGGCATCAATGTCAAAGGTCACCTCAATCTGAGGAACTCCTCTGGGAGCGGGTGGAATACCAGTCAGTTCAAATTTCCCCAGGATGTTGTTGTCCTTGGTCATGGCTCTTTCCCCTTCATAAACCTAAAGAGCAATTCACAGCATGGTTTGATAATATCAATCAGTAACATTTTTGTGAACTGTTCTCTGTGATCTTTACCTGGATAAGCACACCAGGTTGGTTGTCTGAGTAGGTGGTAAAGGTCTGGGTTTGTTTGGTTGGGATGGTCGTGTTCCTTTTGATAAGGACTGTCATCACTCCTCCAGCTGTTTCAATTCCCAAGGACAGGGGCGTGACGTCCAGCAGGAGCAGGTCCTGGACATTCTCAGACTTATCGCCAGCTAAGATGGCTGCCTGTACAGCTGTGAGTTTCCAAATGATGAAACGACAATGTTTAGAATGCTTTTCCCTCGTTGACTTTGTGAAATTTCAACACATTTGAAAAAAAGATTTTAGACAAAATACGGCTGAGACCTACCTGCCCCATAAGCCACAGCCTCATCTGGGTTGATGCTCTTATTTAAATCACGACCATTGAAGAAGTCCTGCAGAAGCTTTTGGATCTTAGGGATACGTGTGGATCCACCCACCAGAACAATGTCATGGATCTGGGACTTGTCCATTTTGGCATCTCTGAGAGCTTTCTCCACTGGTTCAAGCGTTCCGCGGAACAGGTCTGCATTGAGCTCTTCAAAGCGAGCCCTGGTGATTGAGGTGTAGAAGTCTGTACCTTCATAAAGCGAGTCAATTTCAATGCTGGCCTGGGTGCTGCTCGAGAGGGTGCGCTTTGCACGCTCGCACGCAGTGCGCAGACGACGCACAGCTCGCTTATTGCTGATGATGTCCTTTTTGAACTTGCGCTTGAACTCAGCAATGAAGTGATTAACCATGCGGTTGTCAAAGTCCTCACCACCCAAATGTGTGTCGCCTGCTGTGGCCTTGACCTCAAAGATGCCATCCTCAATCGTGAGGATTGACACATCAAATGTACCACCACCAAGATCAAAAATGAGGACATTGCGCTCGCCTCCAACCTGAGAGAATGGGACGGATTAAGTTAGAAAAACAAAACAAACAGAATCGGTTATGCGTGTAACTTTTAATAGGCATTTAGTTACCTTTTTATCTAGGCCGTATGCAATAGCAGCAGCTGTGGGTTCATTGATGATTCGCAGCACATTAAGACCAGAGATTGTCCCAGCGTCTTTGGTTGCTTGACGCTGAGAGTCATTGAAGTAAGCAGGAACTGTGATAACTGCATTGTTCACTGGCTGAAATGATGGAAAGACCACAGTTCAATGGGGGAGGTAGTCCTTGGCTTATTTTACACATATTGTAGGCTGTTGTTATTTACCTTGCCAAGATAAGCTTCAGAGATTTCCTTCATTTTATTGAGGACCATTGAAGAAATCTCCTCAGGAAAAAAGGTTTTGATTTCACCCTTGTATTCAACCTCTATCTTGGGTTTTGAGGAGTCATTAATAACCTTGAAGGGCCAGTGTTTCATGTCGGATTGGACTACTGGATCATCATACTTACGACCAATCAGACGCTTAGCATCTAAAATAGATGTAACAACAAAGGAACCACAGATAATTAAAAGCACATTTCATTTTATGTATACACTATAAATGTTGGTTATGTGTTTTATTCATTAAGGTGATTTAGAAAAAATGTGACTGACATTTTTCCCTATCTTGTCATGTGGGTGTTTCAGTGCTGTGTATTTCTTTTTACCAAATACAGTATTGGCTGGATTCATGGCCACCTGGTTCTTGGCAGCATCTCCAAGGAGTCTCTCAGTGTCTGTGAAGGCCACATAACTGGGTGTGGTCCTGTTTCCTTGGTCATTGGCAATAATCTCCACTTTGCCATGTTGGAAGATTCCAACACAAGAATAGGTGGTACCCAAATCAATACCTACTGCTGGTCCTTTAGACATCTAGGAAAAACAGACAGACATATTTGTTGCAGCACATTCTGTTTGGTGAACAATACCAAGTCAGTGCATGTATTTCTTCAACACAAAATATTATGCTAATGATGATTATCAGAAATTATTTTCCTTTTTGGTTGGATGACCTAATGATGGTTTACGTTGAAATGGTGTCCCCCAAAGCTCTGCCTACTCTTTCTGAATTTGATCCTGTTCATCTCCAAGACCTTGGTAAACAGATTAAATCTGTGAAACCTGCAGGCTCTCCAGAGGACTCTCTACCACCGAAGTTGATGCGTGATCTTGTTTCTGTCCTTGGTCCAGCTATTTTGACCATCGTTACCACCAGTCTTTCCACTGGTGTGTTTCCTACAACCTTCAAAAAAAAAAAAAAGGTTGTGCAGCCGATTTTGAAGACAACTTGGGCCCAATTTCAGACGTTCCATTCCTGTCTAAGGTCCTGGAAAAAGCAGTCCACTCACAGATCTTAACTCACAGGGGGAAAAATTCACTGTTGGGTGTGTTTCAATAAGTTTTTAGACCGCACCACAACACTGAGTCTGTTCTTATTCGTGTGATGAATGACATTTTAGTTGCATCTAACTCAGGGTCCCATGCACTGCTGCTGCTTTTAGATCTTTCAGCAGCTTTGATACAATCGACTGCCAAATTCTGTTGGACCATCTGGAGTCATGGGTCAGTCTCTTGAGTACCGTGCTTGACTGGTTTTGCTCATACCCGATGAGTAAATCATTCAGCGTGCAGATGAGATACTGTGCCTTGCTCTGTCTTCTGTTGAATTCGGGGGGTGCCACAGGGTTCTGTCTTGGGTCCTCCACTGTTTTCAGTCAATCTTACCCCTTTGGGAAAGATTCTTGAATGGTATGGCATTAGCTATCACATCTATGTCAATGTGACAGAGTGAGTGTCACTGGATCCCGATTGATTATGTGGCCTGGCTACTTGGCCAAGGGGATGTCGCTTTGGCTGACTGGTTAGCATGTGGGACTCTCACCCGGGAGTCTGGGGATTGAATCCCGCCCGAGCCCTCATTTCTCCACCTTGCCACACCAACAACATTCAGATCTACCTGGCAATGAATGGGCCAAACACAGATGTACAAATGATGGATTGACTCGCTGATGTGAAGGGGTGGTCTGCTGCAAACTATCTAAAATTCAATAAGCAACAGATGGAGTCGATTATGTTTGACCCTAGGAACCTATCCAGCACATGTCAGTACCAAACTTGCCATGTCCTGACCCTAAACAGTGTGTCACCTGCCTTGGGGTGAAGCTGGATACTGGATTATCAATGGTCCCACAGATAAATGCAGTGGTGAAATCCTGCTTCTTTCAATTACGCCGTCTTACATGACTGAAGCCCATTCTGAAGCAAACCCATTTAGAATCAGGTATTCATGCATTTTTCACCTCTCACCTGAAATATGCAAATTCTCTTCTTTTCAGCACCCCGGTTACGGCCCTGAACAGGCTGCAATTAGTACAAAACGCTGCTGCAAGGTTCTTAACAGGCACCAACAGACATAGCCATATCACCTTAGTTGTGGTGCACCTCGATTGGTTGCCCGTGACATCAGGGTGCAATTCAAGATCCTCCTCCTTGCTTTCAAAGCACTGAATGGTCTTGCACCATCCTATCTGTCTGAGCTGCTCACGCAATTTGTGCCGGTGCACTCACTGAGATCAGCGGACCACTTGCTACTTTACACTCCAGCCGTGAAATATAAAGCAAGGGGGCTGTGGGCCTTTGTGCTTGCTACCCCTGTCCTCTGGAATGCTCTACTCATCTCAAGTCGTCAGTCGCCATCCAATTGCTGTCTTCAAGTCACGATTGAAGACCTATTTCTATTATTTGGACAGGAACCTTATTTTAATGTTCTAGTTCCCTTTTGTATTTGTTCTTAAGTAGATTTTTTATCGCAATTTATTGACAGTTTTTTACTATTTATGTGATCCTTTTATGATTGTTGGCTGTGCAGAACTTTGGTCAGCTCGCAGCTGTGTTTAAATGCGCTATATCAAATAAAATGGTATGGCAAGGCAAAGCTGTGATCAGGATGCTGAAGATTTGCTCACACTGAAAGAACTGATGAAGACCAAAAATCATCCAGTCAGAGCATCCACAGCTACGATGTGGTGCGGAGCAGATCCGGATCCGGAGATCTGCAAAGTTTCCTCGTGAAGTCTATTTTTTTCTGGACGCCACATATGGATTGACATGAAGTTAAATAAATCACACTAGCCAGACAGGAAGTGAGACATGTTTCAGCAAGGTGCATCCGGTATGTTTCAAAATAAAACCAGTGTTGCATTTGTTTTCAGGTTTTAGTTGTAATGACAGCAATGTCAGCTCAGTGTATGATAGAGAAAACAATGGCTTTTGTTTACCAGCTCTTTTCTATTGATGAATTTATTGCATGCACTCTCAAGCCAATTTCCAGAAATGTTCAGCACACGAACTGTAGCCGGAGTGAACGGTGGTCCGGAAGCCGTATAGAAAATAGACAGCATCCATTCCACATTTGGTGTGAACAAGGCTTTATTTTGGTCTCAGCTTATTATAGAGTTGGAACTCTATGTTGGATTTGTATCAGGACCCTATTTGAGGTCAAGAAATATCAAATCAGGGTGGACGTTTGCTCCTGACCCACCCACATATGAAATTTTAAATGATAAATGGTCTGTATTTGTATAGCGCCTTCTTATTATGGTTCTACAACCCCCCAAGACACTTCACAACACAGTCATTCACATGCTGGTGGGAATGAGCTACGATGTAACCAGCTGCCCTGGGGTGCACTGACAGAGGCAAGGCAGCAAGCAAGGTGGGTTAAGTGTCTTGCCCAAGGACACAACAGCAGCATTCTCTGGTTGGAGCCAGGACTGAACTGGCAACCTTCTGATTACTGACAACCTGCTCAACCTCCTGAGGTACCGCTGTCCCCCAAGTATGACAGTTATGTACATTTTTTTTGGTGGTGGTGGTGGGGGGGGGGGGGGGGGGGGGGGGGGGGGGGGGGCTCATCTCTACCACCTGACCTGAGGTCCTGTTGCCTTGACTGATTACAAGCAAGGCTTTTTGCCCTCTGCATCATCAGTTTTTGGTTTAACATTGTTCTGCGTGCAGTATAAGTGAGTGCATCTATATTTCTGCCTCTTGCTCCAAACAGCTCATAGATGCTGAGATACACATGAATAAGGTCATGTGTCAACAATCAATGGTTCCCATAAACTCAAGGTTGTGGTTTGTGGTTCAGAAAAAAGGTTTCTATAGAGAATTACCAAAAGCCTTGTGATGAAATCACTGCAGCATTCTATACCACATGAGGTCATCTGACCAACACAATTGCCAGCATTGTTCTGTGTGCAGAAAATGATCTTTTTTAAGTAAGGAAACAACGTTCTACTTCTCTACATTGTTCTTATCGACAAGTCTGTGAGGCTGTATCTCCCCTAACATATCAGGGGAGTGCTACAGTGCCCCCAAAGTAAATTAAAAGGGTGATTTAGACGTAGTTTGGGGGAATTCTCCCCTGGTTTCTGATGCAACCTTTTACTGACGTGAGTCATTGGCAGAAATTAAGGTGATGACGAATTATCATCAGCTTCTTGCTGCTGCAGCGCTTTTTGGTGAGCTGACTGAACTAATGACCTATTTTAGAAAGTGTTCACAAGTGCTCTGTGGCTTCTGCCTTTGACACACAGACACCGTAAACTAGCAACACTTAAAGTCTTTATTTTCTGATGAAGTAATAAATGAAACATTTTAGGATCAACATGTTATTCATCTGCTTTGGTTGTAGAACCCGAAGCAGAAAAACGCTGATGGTGCTTCTTTTCAACAAGTCCACAGAAATGAGTCAGCAAACACTTAAGCCTGGCAAAGTAGAGCTGAAATGTTTTTGCACTGGTTTTTGGTATTATATCAACCATGCTGTTGTTTGGCAGAAACCATGCAAACCTCACTCATTTAAAGCAAAAAGACAGATTATGAAACCAGGCCAGAGTGAAAGGCCTCCCATCTAACGCAGTTACCTTTCAGAGTTTGATGATCACCAGCTTTCTGAATGAAGGTGACGCTTGAGCCCGTACTCAACACTACTCTCCAGCACTACTTCTTGGCTCCTGGCAGACAGACGACGAGAGCTGCTGCTCTCCTGGTTTATAGCGCTCTGAGCCCACCGGGGTCTCAAGTGACCCCATGCACCAAAGAAAGTTCTAGGCCCGTTTCTGCTCCCTGGCCACAGTTCCTTGAATGAAAGGCTGCTATTTTTATCTCTGTAGTATATAGAACAGGACCAGAGGACAGCAGGATTTCAAGGCTTTGATTAGGTTAAAGAAACACGTTTTTTATTATATAATAGGCAGTTACAGTATGAAAACTATGTAAAAACCTCTTTCTAAATCTGGATAATAATCCTCACATGCACATGCCATCAGGATTCTGAAAGGCCCACAGTGTTACCAATTAGGTTTTACTTCATCTTTGCAAAAAACATCATAAGCATTGTTTGTTCCTCATAAAAAACAAACAAAAATAACCTATTTTAGATGCAGTGCTGCCTGTGTACATATATTTATTGAGAAACTCATATTTACTAAAATATTTCTGATAGCTTACAGATGCACTTAGAGGTGGGGCTTCCTAGGACAGAAGTTTTATTTCCTACATGCACCTAACCCTAACTTTGAACATAAAAACACCAGAAAATGAAAAGTGTTAATAAAGTCATATAAATCACATTGTGAGTGTGTGCTTCACTTCCTTGTGACTGCAACTGCCCCCTTTATCCCGTTGCTCACAGAGTCGGCTGCCATCTGGTCTCAAATGAACCTGCGGTGTTTTTTTAGAACAGCAGCTGTCGTGACGGCTCACTTCTGCACTCTGCTCATATTTAAATGTGACAAAACCTCATGAGGTTAAAGCGTATATGAGGTAGTTAACACACCACAGGATGCATTATTTTACTTTAAAAATCGTTTGTAGTAAAAAAAAAAAAACGAGAAAAAATCACAGCTGTTATTGCATCATTTTTTAATTATTTACATGCACATTATGCAGCCGTCAGCAGGAACAAGTGATCTGCTGCAAAACGGAGAGTTTACTTTAAAACAAATAAACTTCGTAGCTGATAAAAAAAGTCCTCGTGTTTGCTGCTGTTAGCTCTGCAGCGCTCCTGCATGTGATCCCAGGCACAACGCTTGCAGTAATTGTAGAAATGACTCTCTGCTTTCTGCAGCGTGCTGTTCAGGTCCAGTGTTCCCTGGAGGCTGTGTAAAAGTGGGAGGGTTCATTAATGCAATGCAAACATCAAAGTACACGTAAGCAGGAACAGTAAAACCTGCTGGTGAACTGGATGAGCTGGACGTCATCTTGACAGCGCAGCAGAGACTCTCGGTTGTCCAACAGAATGGCGGCACAGATGAAAAGCTCAAAGGTGAAGTCCGTGTTGAATGCTTGCAGGTCTGACTTGGAGCTGTCGTCTGGAAAAATCCCAACGTGAACAAATGTGTGAGACATGTTCTTCAGGTCATTTTCAGTGTCAGCTTTACTTCCCCAACTCTGACCTGTGCAGTATTTCTGAGAAAGCCTCTCCTGATAGCGAGCGCGGTCAAGCTGTTGTGAAATGAGCTCCAGATGGTCACAACTCAGGATCTCAAACAAACGGAGGGCATCGCTGTGTTCAAACTCCCTCTGGAAGCCCAACAGGAGCCACCTGGGAGAGAAGTCGACACGTGGGAGGACAAAAAACTGTAGATGAGAAAAATGATTACGCAGAAGCTCTACCTGTGGCAGAAGGTGAAACTCTCCATGCGGTCTTTGACTAAATGAGAAAAAAGAGGGGGGTCCAGTTCCTTCAACAAGGCCGCCTCCAGCTCTGAAAGAGATTAAACAATTGATATGAAGAGAAAACATCTCTAGTCTGTTCTGTTTCATCATCTGAGCTCTTGGGAACGCCTTTTGTCTTGTTTAGGGCATACTAACAGTAAAACCTATAACAAAAAGTTAGACCTGTTGTTCTGAGCAGAGAAAATGAAAAAGACTCTTAATTACTTGACTTTACCACTAGAGGTCACAAACCATGTAAAGTTGAGATTATAAACACCCTGTTCACACAAAGTTGCCAGTATGAACTGGGAATATTTGTAATTGGATATTTTCTGTTACGTTTATGGACATGTCTCTTTATTCTGATGCAGATTAAAAAAAAAACTTAAAAAGTCATAATGTAAAGTTTCACAGATTTGTGTCTAGATCAAAAGAGCAGCACATGAATGGTGAATCGTTCAGGCAGCAGTTCTTCAAGCTTCCAGACCTCCCAGGTCCTCTGGTTCAAGTCTGCTCCTCGTCTCCAGAGTCAGAACCAAACACGGAGAACAGCGTTTGGTTTTCGTGCTCCTCCAATCTGAAACAATCCTCCTGAAGACCACAAAGCTGCTCACAAACTCTGAGTTCCTCTGAATAAAGTTTGAAAGTTCATTTTTTGGAGCTTCCATTATGAACAACTGGGACATCCTAAACTGCCGTCTGTTTTTCCACCCATCAATGTTCTCATGTAGAATCTTATTTTCCTTTTAACCCTCCCACTCTCCTAACGGGGACAAGTTGAGTCCAACCATTGAGGTTGATGGTTTATCCCTTGGGCCCATGTGGCAGGGGTGAGGAGCGAGCACCACCTCACCCCTGCCACGTGGACCTCAAGGGATAAACCATCAACCCTGCTCACTGGTCAACTTTCCTCGCGGGGTCACACCCGTTAGGAGAGTGGGAGGGTTAATCACGTAAAGTAGTTTGAATTGCCTTGTTGCTGAAAATGGCCTTACCTAAAGATGTCATAATAAAACAATAGCCAACAAAATGTAACTCAAGGCTAATTTTCAGGTTAGCTTTGTCAGTGAAGAAGTGGTCCTAAGAGATCCCAACAGGGCCTCTGGAACAGGGCCGTTCATCACTGTCAAAACTGAAATCACACCAAACAATGTGCTGAGAGTCGGGACTGAGCGTGTATACTTTTAGACTGCAATATTAATTTACTTCAGTGGGTGGAAGAAGTTGAGCTGTTTAATGAAGATAAACACTCATTAAAACATATTATGCAAGACTCAATATAAGCTGCAAGACATGCATCAGTTTAGAAAAACAGGTTTGAGAGGGAAACAAACAGGCCTTTAATAAAAATCTATTTTTTTCCCCAGAGAATAGCCCATTTGGAAATAGAACCATACGACAAACTGTCCAGGTCAGGGATGAGGTCCTGCCCCAGGTGGAAGAGTTTAATTCGGGGTCTTGTTCAGGAGTGAGGGAAAGATGGAGCGTGAGATCGATGGGCGGATTGGTGCTGCATCTGCAGTGGTGCGGGCGTTGTACCGGTCTGTTGTGGTGAAGAGAGAGCTGAGTCGGAAGGCGAAGCTCTCGATTTATCAGTCGATCTACATTCCTACCCTCACCTATGGTCATGAGCTTTGGGTGGTGACCAAAACATCGAGATCATGAATACACGCGGGCAAAATGAGTTTTCTCTGCAGGGTGGCTGGGCTGTCCCTTAAGAGATTAGGTGAGAAGCTCGGTCATCCAGGAGGGGCTCGGAGTAGACTCGCTGCTCCTGCACATCGAGAGGAGCCAGTTGAGGTGGCTCGGGCATCTGATTCGGATGACTCCTGGACGCCTCCCTGGTGAGGTTTTCTGGGCACGTCCAACTGGGAGGAGACCTAAAGGAAGATGCAGAACACGTTGGAGGGACTATATTTATCAGCTAGCCAGGGAACACCTTGGGATTCCCTTGGAAGAGTTGGCCGGCTGGGGAAAGGGAAGTCTGGGCCTCCCTGCTTAGGCTGCTGCCCCGGCAACCCGACCTCGGATAAGCAGAGATGAAGATGGATGGAGGGATGACAAAATCTCACCAGATGGCTCATCACACAGAATGAACTGGAGGTATATTTTTGTTGAATGTCATGCTGCCAGTGTGTTGTGCCCTCTGTCTGCCATCTTTGTGCTGCAAAGGAGCCTAAAAACACACGGTTCAGAAGGTACGGCCAATAAGAGCACCCTGCTAAGTGGAGAGTGACACATTATTTAAGTGTTTTTATTGATGTTCTCAACTGTTTGGAGCTGAACCTAAAACTGCGTGCTAATGTGATTTACTGCACTGTTCTACTCTGGAATAATAAAGGCATGAACACCAAAGCGTGCCAAAAATCTCACAGATTAAATGACATAACATTCATTTTGTAGAACTTCTGATTAATAAAGTTTCATTTCTTTTATTCCCACCTAGTTTTCTGTGCAGGCCGTCAGCTCTGAAATCTCTGGAGAATTTCTCCATGTAGCAGGAGAAACTCCAGAAAGTATCAACCTCTGAGTCCAGAACTTCCAGGAAGCGGCTGCACAGGTCGTTCATTCCCTGAGCGTAGCTAACCTCTGGAGATACAACAAAGACACAGTGAGAAGAAACATCCTCTGAGGTCTACTCAATATGCTCCTGGTGCTCTAGGTCTGCCCTTACCTGGATGAAAGGCAGCATAAGTTATGAGGATGTCTCTCAGCACCAACAGATTTCCTAAACCTTCGTTTCTGCAGAAATATGCAACTTATTTAAGGATGCAGAGTTCAAATAATGCAAAGAACAACAGCTGGTGCTAAACTCACTGGTAATAGTTCAGGTCTCTGTTTGTTCGAGGCACGTCTTTGTCAATGATTCTTATGGCTTCCTGCAGCTCCTCCTGGTCAAAAGTCACGCGCTCAAACAGGATCTGCCCAACAGGGGGAGACGATGAGACCAAGCAGTTTGATGTCAGTGATCGACAGACACGTTTTCATTTTCACTGATTTCACTGGAGAGAAACTGTAGAAGACCTGATCTGGTGTTGTGCTTTGATGTAGCTTAATCAGGCTGAGGGTGGCTGACAGCCTTGCATGCTTGTGCAGCTTGATGGAGGAGACACCCCCACCCAACTATGATTGGTTCATATTTCAGCTCTCCTCTCCTTTTGGGATGTTTGCATACATTAGTGCAAGTTGTCTGTGGTGCACTCTGCTAATTATGTTCCATTTAAAAATGCAGCAATAAGATGTAGCCACCCGAGTATAAACACGTCTCAAAGTATCACAAAGGTCATCTGATGCC
Source organism: Nothobranchius kuhntae (assembly GCA_006942095.1). Classification (NCBI taxonomy): domain Eukaryota; kingdom Metazoa; phylum Chordata; class Actinopteri; order Cyprinodontiformes; family Nothobranchiidae; genus Nothobranchius; species Nothobranchius kuhntae. The sequence goes on from SSNQ01034009.1 coordinate 121,213, forward strand.
AGAGTAAATAAATGAGTTTGTCTAACAAAATGGAGGCCTGTTTGACCACGCCTTCAAGCAGCTAAACTGCACTGCTCCCATGTTAAAATACAAAAAGGGCAACAGCTGCAGTTCAAACATGTAAATTAGAGATGTATGAACATGCTGGAGTAGTCCAACCTGAGCTTGTAGCTCCAGAAAGGTCCATCTGTCCTTCAGCTCCTCAGACTGATCCTGGGTCTGCTGCTGGGCCCGGGCCTGAGCCTCTCTCTGCTCAAAGTACCTGAGAGCTGCCACCAGCTCAGCTGGACGAATCAGCAGAGAAGAAGTTTTCTAAATTATTATCAAGAAGAAAACAGCTTCACTGACTTGGAAGCTGAGAGGTGAATGAACTTCTTTTACTGAGATTCTACCATCTGTGCCATTGAGCTGGATCTGAACTGCTGATGGAAGAAACCGCCGCCACTTTTGCCTCATGACGAGGTAACGTACGACCAGCTGCTCATGCAGAAGAGAACGCTCTAAAGCTGTGGAGCTGCACGGATACATCCCAAACAGGAAACACCACGCCAGGCCTCGCTCAGGTGGAGAAACGCCACCTAAACAGGGAAAAGGGATCCACTGAAAGCTCTGTGAGAATAATCCTAAAATGATCAGATGAAAAGACCCTCAGCCAGCTGGGTTCATGGAATGCGTGAAGTGGGACCTTTTATCTTTTGGTAGAGATGAAATGATCAGAAAAGGTCACTGGGCCACAAAAAGACGGATTTGTTCCCACATTCCTGCTCATGCAGACATGTGATGTTCTCTCCACGTCCTAGAGCGGTTTCCTGATGAAGTTTTCAAACCAACCCAGAAATCCCACATTTATACAAGATCCCCGTTGTTTTGGCCCAGAAGTCACGCTGAGGCTCTTTACCTCAGGGGTCTGATGCTCAATGAGATGTTGGACTTTAAAGGAGAATAGTTGGATTGTGACTCGACTTAAGACCTGAAGACAACATCACTTGACTCTCGTGGCTGGATGAGATCCCATCTGAACACAAAATCGTAGCTCATCTATGATCTCATCTATCATGTGCAAGGTTCCAAATCTTTATTTCATTTATGTGAATTCGTATAAACAAGTAAAGAAAAACTGTTAAGTGAGCTGAGAAATGTTCATGTTTTACTGAGTGCATCCACCTTCAGTAGCTTCACACCATCCTCGGAAAACCGCGTCAACTCAGGAAGAGACACCCATTTGTATCAAATCTAAAGGCTTAACAAAAACTTTAACTTGTTAAATGTGTTGAACTTTGTTAAATAACAACGGAAATCTCAAAAGTGCTCGTGTCCAACATCAAAGTGAACAGGGCTGCCTTCCAGCAGGTCAGAATAAGTCATCAGCACAAACTGCGTGGTTGATGTTTCAGATTTCCCTTCCTCACTTTTAAATAAATGATACCAACTACATTAGTTTTTATTTTAATTTAATCGAATATTTGTATTTGAGCTGGTTTGACCTCTAAATCAGGATTGCAAAACTTAATTAAAACGTTTTATTTTTAACTTCATGTTCATTCGTGCAGCAGCTCGGGAGAATGGAGTAATGTACCGTTTTTGAGGATGTGCATCCTCAGTCGGGACTCGTCCACCCGCCCCTCTGTGTCCATGACTCCCGGTAAGGTGAGCCTCTCGGCGGACAGAGCAGGACAGCTCACCGCGGCCACCCTCCTCCCACAGCGGTCATCTGGCTGCTGGCTGACCGGGCTCCTCTCTTCTCCTGCCGCCTGCAACAGCTTCCCGGTGTCGGTTATCACTTCCTCCATGTGTCCCTGGATTAGGACAGTCAGTCATTCCCGCCGCATTTTATCCCTAAACAACAACATGCCTCTTCCCAGCAGCGCTTCCCAGAAATAAGACTGATTTCCTGCTGCAGAGTCGAGCTCAGGAACCCTCAGGAACCATCACCAGCTGTCTTTCCTGCGATTTTGTCAGCAGGGAGTCACGTGACCGCACCTTGAAAGTGTTTGGCCCACATTCCAGGTGGAGCGCGAGTTTAAAGGCCCAAAGTTCAAGCTGAATTAAACGTGTTACACCGCTGCCATCTAGTGGTCTGTCAGGATCACAGCAACTCTGACATCAATTTACAGCCTAAGTCACGCCCATCTACTTCCGGACCATGGGTCATACTTCCAGAACAGACAAAAACAACAACAAAAACACAGAAATGATCCTGTTTGATATGTGTCATGGATTTCACATGATGTCCATGAACAAAGCGCTTCTTTTCTAGACGGCAAAGTTATTTCAGGTTTAGTGTGAAAACACATTTAGGACTACAAATGTTCGTCTCACCACGCTGACATCCTGAAACCAGACACTGAGGAGAGCAGTTAGTTTAGTGAGTTTCGGCTCTTCCTGGTGAAAGAAGGACAAAAAAATAATAATAAAAAAATAAAAAACGTGGAGAAAACCACCATAAATTTGCCCGTGTGTAAAGTAGCAGCTGTGCTGGGGGAGAAGAGATTCTGATTTTTAGTTATTTTAACTCATTCACTGCCATTGACGACTAAAGTCGTCATTTCAGATCCAACCGTTCACTGCATTTGCATTTTTTTACTGTTTGAGCATCGGAACGAGCCCCCACGCTGAGAGAACAAACATCTCAGCCCTGAAGCCGATCTTCATCCGCATACGTCACACGTCACGTGATCAGGAAGCAGACCATCCATGTGTTAGGAGATCGTTTTGGGCCGTTCCTGTAAAAAAAAGTGAAGCGCGAACCGGAAGAGTGTCTGCCGAACACAATTCGACAACGGATTATGAAAGAATGGATATCGCTCGAAACACATGGATTCTTCCTGATAAAAGAGGTGAGTCTCCTCTTTGTTTTGGTTGTTTTGACATCGACATAATCCTAGCGCGCAACGTTCTGTGACTCTTAAAGAAACAGTAAAAATGGTGAGAAACGCTGGCAGCGAAGGCTGTTAGCGATCAGGAAACGGCTGGCAGTGAATGAGTTAATTACGAATTTTCTACGGAACACTCTGCACTCTAATGCACATGTCATCCCTAATGCACATGTCATCCATACTGGTAAACACAAGTGGCAACAATTACGTATAAGGAGAGCAGAAACATCATTGGTTGAACTCAATCAGTCAAAATCACGTGTTTCAAATGATGTGAAAACCAATATAAGCCAGTTCAGAGAGTAAACAGGTTGTTGAAGGTGGGAATGAGAAAGTGTGAGAATGGGTAGAAGAATTTTTGTGAGAGGACGAGTGCGTATGCGAGGTGGGGATGAGAAGAAAGAGGAGGAGGATGAAGAAAAAGAGTGGAAATATCCGATGAAATTGGAGCAACAATCATGGACCGTGTTGTTGTTTGTGGACTGAGAGAAGCAGGACTTAGAGTGCAACCGTTTTTCTGTCTGCCATAGTAAGGACATTCAGAGAAGAGAACAGGTATACCACTGTATTTTTGTAATTATAAATGTATACCGTACTACTGTATATGCAGCTGTTCCAATAGACATTTGTAAAATTCATCACTGCACTGCACTGCATGAATGATTTCTGTAACTGCATATCTACTTTTCATAGAATTGCAAGGCTGCCACTTGCAGGTGGAAGGATCGCTATATCCACTCAGGAGCAGGAGACCATTATAGTGGGCGTGGTCCTTCAAAAAAGCACAGTAAGACTCAGAGAAATCCAGGAGTGAGTGGTACAAGACAACACACACTTCCAGGGACTCGACAGTGTGAGCATTTCCACAATTGACCGTGTCCTCTATCGTAACAGGATGCAAATGAAGCAGGGTTACAGAGTACCTTCTGAGCGCAACTCACCAAGTAATTGTACAGCAGACACATTCACTGTAATCCACATTTGTCGACATACTATGTGAATGACTACTCTTCACTACAATGTATATGAATCAGAAGTGTATGTATTAGGCCTAATTGTACGCTACAGCATAGCGTCTCTGTACAACTTACACAATTCTACATACAGTATATTGCATTTCAATACAGACAATATTTGACTTGGAATCCTTGAACAGACCCTGTGAGCTCATCTTTGTTGATGAAGCAGGCTTCAATCTTCAGAAGAGAAGGAGAGACTAAAACGTTATTGGACAGCAGGCCATTGTTGAAGTCCCTGGTCAACGAAGTGGCAATGTTACAATCTGTGCTGCTATCAGCAACCATGTTGTTATACATCACCATGTTACATTGGGGCCTCATGACGCCCAGCATCTTCTCAGATTTCTTGTCAGTCTAAGAGATGTATTATTTGAGCAGCAGGGTCAAGAGCTAGATCCCACGCCCGCCTATGTAGTAGTGTGGGACAATGTCAGCTTGCACCGAGCTGCTCTATTGAGGGAATGGTTTACCATCAATGGGCAGTTCATGAACCTGTACTTCCCTCCAAACTCGTCTTTCCTGAATCCGATTGAGGAGTTTTTCCCCTATTGGAGATGGAAAGTGTATAAGACAACCCTACGCCAGAGTAAATCTAATGCAAGCCATGTAGCCTGGTGGTGATAAGGGATGGGTACTGAATTCGGTATTTTTTAAGGTACCGACCGAATTCCATAGTACCGACCGAGCACCGATTCACGTCATTTCAAACGGTGCCTCGTTTCGGTACCCGTCCTTCATAACGAGAACTTGCCAAGACAGCTGCGCATGCGCAAGAGCGTTTTGTCGTCGCTCGCTGCGAACTAGTTGTAAACAGAGCAGCATGGTAGAAAGAACGCACGCTAAAGCTTGGGTCCACTTCACTAAATGTGATGGGTAACTGGGTGATGATGAAACCAGCGACAACGATCTAAGTGAGACATCCTCATCTTAATCTGCTCCGGTAGGTAAATATAATTAGCTTGATATGTTAGCTTCCGTTTCGCTAATGGTGCGTTCGCTTTCTCCTTGGAACTCCGAATTCCCCATTAGAAGAACATGAACGCGCTCTAAAGTTTGGCTTCACTTTACTAAATGCGACGGGTGATTGGGTGAAGATGAAACCAGCGACAACGATCTAAGTGTGTGGCATCATCGTTTTAATCTGCTCCAGCAGTTAAATAAACAGTTTAAGATAACGTTAGCTTGGTATGTTAGCTTCCATTGCTACCATTGTTATCAGCTAATGGTGCGTTTGCTTTCTCCTCAGAAATTCTAGCTTCCTAGTAGGACAAATCAAATGAAAAAGGACGGTGAAAAGGAATGAAGATACACAGTAAATTTAGTTCACAGTAAATATGTTTGCTTCAGTTTAATTATCAGCTTATAAAACTACAAGGACAATGTTAAAATACAAACAGTTGAATGGTATTTATCGTGATATTTATCAAATATGGTTATATATTGAGAAAAATATATATTTAATTATAAAAGAGAATTAAAATAATAAACACTCAAAAGTATCGAAAATTGGTACCGTTAAGTACCGGTATCGATTCGTAGGTACCGGGAATTAGTACCGAATCGATTCAAATGTCAAAGGTACCCATCCCTAGTGGTGATATAGGTGAGGAATGTTGTCAGGGCTGGACACGGCACACCAGAGGCTTTTCCCCCGTTGCCTTAAGAGGAAAAATACTGCATGTGATGTCGATGAAGTGCTGTGGCCTGACCCAGCCCAAAGACAAGAAGAAGCCCATTGATCACATGATCAGCCCTTTGATTGATGTCACTTTTTTATGGTACTATAAAAATATTGTATGGCCCTGAACATTGCACCTTCCATTTTTTTTTCCCAGAACTGACTGAACTACAGAATCACAGAGATAGTTTTTGAGGTGCAGGGTAAAAGTAAGGGCACAAGGAGGAGGAAGAACAAAAGAAAATGCAAAGAGCAAAACAGCCATTTCTGATCAAAGACAGAAACATATGAAATTTGTTGTGAGATTAGAAATGTATGTCTCCCTGAGAACCATATATTTAAACAATGTGTTTTCTGTTGTTTGGTGTATTGTTGACGTTTGAGCTGTTTGTTTATCATTTGAGAGCAGTAATTTATTTTGAGCACAGGTAAAACTGTTTTTAAGTGAAAGTCAGATTTTGCAAGAGGAGTCAGAGGTTTTGTAAATCGTGCTTGAAGCTGAGGTTTTGTGTTTACAGTTTTGAGAAAATGGAGAAAGGTTTCAGGAATCGTGTTTTAGCAGTCGAAAAAACTGTATTATAGATAATAGTTTGTAGAAGGAGCTGTTTGGTCTGGTTTAGAGCTGATGAAGCCAGATGTTTCCCTGCTCCAAACACCTGTTCAGCAGGTCATGATGCTCTTCGGGAGACTATAAATCACCTGGGGTCTCATTTATCAAGCTTGCTTACGCACAAAACCATGTCAGAAAGCTGCGTAGGCAACTTTCCATGCAAAATTTTGGATTTATGAAAGAAACTTAGCGGAAAAATGTGCACAACTTTAAGTTTCTCTTCCTGTCACTCGCGGAATACAGACGCTTCTCTTTTCGCTCCCTTATCTTTTTTTCCCAAGGCTCTTTGTCCTGTCTGCCCACAGAGCGCTTCTCTGCATTTCTTCTGAAAAACCCTATTTTTAACCATGGATTTGATAAATTGGTCATTCAACGCGACTGATAAGATTTTTTCAACAATGAGAACGGAGCAGGGGGCTTGCACATGCCCACAGGGGACACACCCGGTGGGGTATATGCTGGATTCCTGGAGGGAATGGAAGATCATATGCCTCTCCCAGCTGTCCATTGAGGATATCGAAGACATGTGGATATTTGGCCTGATGATCACTGGATTTCTTCTGATTGGAGTGGGAGGATATCTGGTTTTCTAGAAATCTGGGAAGACGGGAGCGATTGGAGGGCGACCCGCACCCACGGAAAGCACCGTCCGTGTGGTGACTTCTCAGACTGGGATGTTACTCGAGGTGAATCGAAAGCTGGACAATGTTTTAGCTGTGATACCGGTATTAGTGCACAAAATGGATGTCATCTCGGAGAGAGTCACCGGACGGTATGGACAAGTTGATTAATTGATTGATTGATTGATCTGGCTTACGCACATGTTGGACATGGAGAGCACCTGCAGTGCTGCTGCTGAGAAGATACAATTATGAAATCCTGCAGCATTATCACTTGTACCTCTTCGTTTTCACACAGAACAAGACCCCCCACACGCACACACACACACACACACGCACACACACACACACACACACACACACACACACACACACACACACACACACACACACACACACACACACACACACACACACACACGCACGCACGCACGCACACACACACACACACACACACACACACACACACACACACACACACACACACACACACACACACACACACCCCTAAGGAGTAAATTTTAGAGACCAATCAACCTAACAGTCAAAATGTTGGACTGTGGGAGGACGCCGCAGTACCCGGAGAGAATCCACACGTGCACAGGGTGAACATGCAACCTCCATGCAGAAAGATCCCAATCGAACCTTCTTGAATTGAGCTGACTTGAACTGTTTATTCATAAAGCCCCTTCCCAAACCCAGTCAAGGAGGCCCAAGGTGCTGTACATAGTGCAGAGACACATACAGTCACTATGAAACATACATTATATGATAAAATAAAAACATCAAACACAAAATAAAAGAATTGAAAGCACAGGGACCAAGAGCAATCAGAAACATCATTGAGAAAACAAGCAAACTGATCTAAAACAAAGCTTGAGTCTGGCTTTAAAAATGGGCAGAGACGTGGACGGTTTGATCTGTGGTGGAAGTTGGTTCTGGAGTCGAGGTCCTACAACCAAAAAAGCACGATCACCCCGACTTGCATTTTGACTACCACCAACAAGTCACTCTGAACCGAGCGTAGCTGACGCACCTTTATCGGGTAAATTTCATAGAACTTTAATTTCCTACTGCTTTTGCCAGGTTTAAGTTATTTCTTGTGGGTTTTTCTCTCATTGACCGAATGGTACCAACACTTTAGTTCAGGTCTGTACCTTAAATCAGAGCAAATTCTGCAACTTTATAGACTTTAAATGTAAAAATTTAGATTTCACCTGAAGTATTCATTTTAACATTAGAGTCTGGATTCATGTTTGAACATTTAACTTTCCTGAATAAAAAGTTGTAAAAGCAAGCTGTTCAATTGTAAACTGTCACGAGGAGCCGAATGCACCAACGTGAAGTTGCTCAGACACTGAATGTGGCGAAACATCAGCCCAGAATCTAGACCGCCGTTCGCCGAAGCAAAATAATTTTGCATATGGCTAACAAAACATAGCTTTACATTTTAAAGCATTACGTTCCAATCAGGACACCATAGTTACTGGTCACCAAAACACTGATAAACATTATCTTTGATGCACATATCAATAAAAAACATTTCTTGGCTAATATTTCTCTCAGATGTAATAAAAAGTTGAAAGATGCTGAATTTTCCCATGATTAAGTATTTTACTGAAATTCTCAGCTCAGCGTGTCTTCTGGTGAATGACCCACATTTGCATAAATACTGTCGGAGATCTCAGCAGGTTGGCTTGTTTGATTTGTTTGTGTCTGCAAAGACAGAGGACAGTTTAAAATGGCTGTTTGTTAAATGAATCCTACTGCTTCATTAGATAAATAAACCAATAATGTGAAAAGTACCTGCAGATTGATGTAGACGGGATCATCAATGACCTTTTCCTCAGGTGGCTTCACATTCAAGGCTTTGCAAGAAGCTCTACTGAAAAAGAATAAAACAATATTTGAGAATCAGCAGCGTCGTTGTACCAGTAAACAACCACAAATAAAGACCTGTCCAACACTTTTAGTGTTAAGATACTTTAAATAAACTCTGCCTGTGACATAAGAGTAAACAATATGACAGTAAAGGTAAAACCTTTTGTACGGGTTTGAAGCGCCTCTGCTGAAGTTCACATAAGGACCCGATTGCTTCCGTATTAAATTGTGTGACCTGGAAATATGAGATAACAAGTGTTCATGCAAAGGCTGCAGCAACCCACAACTCAGTTTTTATTTTGTGTGGTTACATTAAGGATCCAAGCACACTTGGTCAGCTATAGGAATGTACAAACAGAAAAAATGATGTTCAGTTATAGAAAATAAACAGATACATATTTTTTCATTTGGCAGTAAACACAGAGCACACCTAACACACAGGCTGTGTCATAAAAGCGCCTCGCTCATGTTAAAGTAAGCTATACAGTAAGTTTTACATTCCTTCCTTCGTTGCTGTAAAAACTTTCAAAACCTGGTTAGAAACAAGCTAAAGGGCATGCTAATGTTTTCCAGCTCCGTAATGTTTGGTTATTATGTTCTGACACATCATCTGTACTGCCTCAGCTGCAAGGCTTGAGAAAATATTTTAAACATCTTTATGCATTTGTTGTTTTTAAAATGCTTAAAATGACATAATAAACAATATGCATGTGATACAGCTGCATAAATGCATGTCAGACAGAGGAGATTTTGCAGCCACTGTGGTAGAACTTTGGTAAATGTTCTGTTTTTATCTAGCACCTTCTCCGGGTTCCACGACCCCCCAAGGCGCTTCACAACACAATCAGTCATTCACACACTGGTGGGGAGGAGCTACGATATAGCCACAGCTGCCCTGGGGCGCGCTGACAGAAGCGAGGCCTGCTGAACACTGGCACCACCGGTCCCTCTGACCACCACCAGCAGGTAAGGGGGTAAGGGGACTAGCTGGGCACTGGACAACCCGCCCCACCTCCTGAGCTACTACTGTCCCTTAACTTTGGCTGAGAAACTAGATATTTTTTGCAGAAACTGTCTACTGTTTTATCCACTTGGTGCTGTTACAACTCAGACATTTATAAGAGCATGCACACGTCACACATTGAAACCACCATCACGTTGTGCTAACAGTGCTAACCAGCTGTGCCACCATGCAGCTACGATTTTACTCTCCTGAACGGTTGAATGCTTCGTTCCAGATGTGTCTGGTTCTGCACAAACGCATCAAATCTGCAGCTATAACTTTAAAAAGAGCCAGAGTTAGACTTTTACCTCTTGCATTTTTTGTAAATGATGATCCCAGCGACAGCAGCGATGAGAAGGACCACAGCTGGTATGGAGATGTAGAAACTGGACAAGGAAGTCTCAAAGGAGACTAACAGGTAACAAGCTGAGTCACAGATTTTGACAGATTGTCTGAGAAGCAGTCGGGTGAATATTACACTCACCTGTTGGAGTTTGAGGCGGAGGAGTTGTTGTGGTATCTGTAGAATCAGTAAAAAAGTAAAACCATTTTCTTTTTGTTTTGCATCTAACTTTCGTTTTAGGGAAATATCCCATTTACAACTGAGACGTACTGAAGCTGTTTATCTATTTAGATAAAATAATACAATACCTGCTTCAACAGTCACTGCTATCACATCTGACCCTGTGGGAGAAGCATCCAAGTATTAATTTAATATTTAGTCAAATTAGAATAGTTTAATTATTAGTTGGTGGACTGAATGTCTAACCATTTACATGAATGGAGACTGGATTTGGTTTGAAACTGTACGGCTTTGGGACTGCAACAACACGCATGTAGATTTGCTCGCTCTCTTGAACGTTGTAGATTTGTAGGGTGCAGTTTCCTTTGGCTCCGTCTCCGATTAGCTTTGTCTTTGTTTTATACTTTTCAAGCACACATGACCTAATGGGGTGATAAACAAAGGCTTTTCTGTCGTTGTCGTTCTTGCTGCATTCACTTTCTCCATCTGTTTTCCAGTAAACTGCTGTGAAATTTGATGTTGAAGGAATCTTGAACGTGCAAAATATGGTAATGTTTGAGCCCTTTGCTGCATTAATCTTCTTTTCTGTCCTTATTTCCCACTCCTGACCTGTGTTAGGAAACAAATACTAGCATGAGTGAAGTTTAGGCCTCAGGAATAAAAGACTCAGTAGCTCCATGTGACACCCACCTCTTGAATAGGACACAAGAATCAGCACCAGCCAGAGGTTTAGGCGCTGCATCTGGTCCCAAAACATGTTATTAGTCCAACAGTGCAGCAGTTTAAAGTGACTTTCTATCAGAATCTAGCACATGTAGAGTGAAGCTACTTAGAAGACAAGTACTTACTGTGAGAAGAACCCAGATGAGGACAAGTGGACTTTGTGTTGGAGCTGAGCGCTGCGGTGAAACTATTGAATGTTTCCTGTTGCATTGTGCGGTGGTTGAGAAATTAAAAGGAAGTTCAGACAGAAAAGGGAGTCTGACCACGCAAGTGACACTTACCGGTAGGTTTGTGCTGCTAGCAGCCTCAACACCTCGCAGTTTCACACCCTCATCTACATTTACACCGCTTAAATTATCTCCATTTCCAGAACCAGAGAACTGGCAGCTGCTTCATGCTAAGATGTTTTCTGTTCAGCCACAGAATACAAACAGCTGAACATTTAAGAACAAAATTAACATGGATAAATGTTCAGGTGGAGAAAATTTTAGCCACATTTAAAAGTTTTGTTTTTTATTTTCTAAGGGAACATTTAAAAAGCTTAACAAAGTTCGTATCTGGTTTGCATTCAGATGTTGTTTTAGAGTGAGATATAAAGGAAGGAGACCTGGGATCAGTGCTGCTCTACGCTGAAAGACTCATCATAAACTCTTATCACCATAAAGGAAAGTTAGTGGAGTTTCCATCTTAAGAAAGCAGTCAAAAGGAAAACCTCCCTTTAGGTTTGTGGCTGTTTTCTGCACGAGCTCTATCTGCTGATGTGTTCCAGCCTGATTACACTTTGTACAAAATGCCTACAGAAATGTTTTAGCAACATCAGGGACTCCCAGACTACATACTGTTCCTATCCTATTGGGTAAAAGGTGAAGGACCAATCACATCATCAGGGCAACAACCCCCCCAAAACTGTCCACAATGATGCAAAAACAGAACCAACTTCACCTCTAAATGCAACAACTTGTCTTATGATGAGAGAGATGATGACTTCATCAGTTTCCATCATCCAAATGGGGCTATTTCAATCCGGTAATCACCTAATAATTACAAATAGATGAATTGAGAATGAGAAACCTCTACATTTCGGACATACACACAAATATTCACACTTAAATACTTTCCAACTTTTTCTTATATTTCAATCATTTCCTTTAACCAGCATGTACTATGACCCTTTACAGGGTAATGAAAGGCCACCCAGCCCCTATCTCCCCTGTGGCCAAAATATTCCAGTTGCAATTTCAAACTGGCCGGCCGCACTGTTGGGACCATCGACATACATATTTGGACAATGGGTTTCCAAAGACCCCAATAACACATTTTTGAAGAGAAATGGGAGGTGGCCACCACCGCCATTTTGACCGTGTCACAGGTTTCGTCAAGCCCAGACAATTCCACAAAAGGGAAGAGAGGTGGAGCTGAGGGTGGGGCTGTAAGGCTGGGATCAAATGACGACACTCGGTCGAACTAGCTACAAGCTAACCTGAAGCTAATCCAAAGCTAACGCGGAGGTGGGAGCTAAGCTAATGGAGGTAGCTACCTAGCTACAACCGGAGCTAACGCTGTGGAACACCAGTGGCCTGAAGCTCACACAGTTTGTGTGGAGGTTCAACACATTCTCACACCCAGCACGTCAAAAACAAACGCTTGGTCAGCCACCCTCCACGTCAGACCCCTGATGCCAAAAGTGCCCTTTTTCGTTACTTATGTGCGAGAAGGGGTTTTTCCCTTTTGTAACTGCAGATCCCAATGCAGCGTAAAACTGATGTGATGAGATATCTGCTGATGCGGCACCGAACCAGCTCATTTAACCGCACCTAAACCTTAAAGTTTCACTTTTTATAACCTTCCCCTCTCCCTCATCCTAACCTTAACCCTCTTGCTACCTAAAACGTTACTCTCACTGTGATCAAGCGTTTGTTTCCCATGCATTCTGACTCTGACAGTCAGAGTCTGACTGTGAATTTTCGTATTTGCCGCCCAAGGGGAACGTTAGAACATACCATCTGGCGAGGGGGAAGTTACAAATACCCTCTGCTTTTAACCTCCACCGTGGTAGTTGAAACCTCCCCCTCGCGTTGGCTCGGTCCAAACCCGAACAATGACGAGGCGGCTCCGCCGTTCACTTCATAGAGCCGGCTTTTAGAGCAATCGACACATCACTAACGTGTTTGCTAGCAAGATGGTTAAAGTTAGGATAGGGGCGAGGGTAAGGTTAAGTAACAAGAGGATAAGGTTATGGTGAGGTACAATGAGCTTGTTTGGTGCCCTGGCTGCGGACATCCCATTGTGTCAGTGTAAAGCTTGGTTTATGCTTGACGCATTTACTTTCCGCTTGGTGAAGCGGCTCGTGGATGGAACGCGCTTCACAACTGGCAGCGTTTATGGTTCATGCGGCTTGTCTCTGCGGTGAGCCAAAATCCTCCCAAACTGTAGGGGGCAGCATGGAGCTCTACAGCATGCATCCAATACTACACCATGGTAGAAGTAGAAATTACTGTTGTTTACAACTTGTCATTCCAGCATTTTTAACAGCATTCTCGTCTTTTCCGACAGTGCGAGCTATTTCTCTCCAAGAATTATTAACTACATTTTGATCACGGTGATCTCTGAGAGCTGAATCATACAAATGTCTGTATTTACGAACCTCTGCCATACTAGTTCTTGCCAGTCCACCATGTTTTTCCGCGTCCGACCGTCCGCGTGGTTAGAAAATTTCCTAGGTGCGCGTTGCGGAAATTTTGGGCTGTGCGGAGGCGTGGTGGAGGGGCGTGGTTGTTAAAATGGCGCGGAGCCGTGCGAACCTCGCAGACGCGTCAAGCATAAACCAACCTTTACGCTGTATTGGGATCTGCAGTCAAATAAGGGAAAAATCCCTTTTTGCACATAAGTAACGACAAAGGACACTTTTGGCATCAGGGGTCTGACATGGAGGGTGGCTGACCAAGCGCTTATTTTTGACGCGCTGGGAGTGAGAATGTGTTGGGAGGTTTGTGGAGCTTTTTCACGAAAACTATCTTTCTGTGAATAAAAAAGTATTAAATCGGTAAGTTTATAAGTTATTTCCTTAATGAGAATATATTTTTCTTTGAGCAAGTTTTCAATATTTTTAACGTATCGTATTTTCCGGACTATAAGTCACTCCCGAGTATAAGTCGCACCAGCCATAAAAAGTATAATGAAGAAGAAAAAAACATATATAAGTCACATTTTGGGGGTAAATTTTATTATTTTTCTTACAAAATCTGAGACCAAGCGTTTCACATTGCAAGACAAGTACTGGTAACAATAACAGAATAAACAATGCGGGTGCAGCAGCGCGCCACGGTCTCCAGCAGAGGATGGGGGTGTTTGAAATGTCCCAGCAGGACAGGGGAGCTCAAACCTGGGCCGGATCTAGTGTGCAACAGGCTCAAACAGGTGATGGCTGTGTGTTTTTTATTCCCAGCGGGGCAGGGGAGCTCATTCCTGGTCCGGAGCCGGCCCGCAGCAGCGCGTTGTAGCCCACATAATTTGGTATATAAGTCGCAGAACCGGCCAGACTATGAAAAAAGTGCGAGTTATAGTCTGGAAAATACGGCAGTTATTAGTATTCGAGCCAAATTAGCAGCCTAAATGCATTTCATATATTTCCAAAATGTAATACTTGTTTGTATCTTGTACAACCATCTAGCCTTTATTCTGGACTCAGTACAATTCACCAAAAGTAAAGAGACATTATACAGATGAAGTAAGCACAAGATAACTTACTGGAAGAAACTGAATTATCAAGAGAACCAGAACAAGAGAGGCGGATAACAGTCATGTGAAAATAATTATTAAAAAGTATGTATGTGTAATAGAAATAAAACAAACGTGCATGTTTGGGTCCCGATGCAGGAACACACCTGATTTTAATCAGCAGGGGTCTCATTTAGAAAACATTGCGTAGAATCCTTACTAAAGCCGTACTTAAGCTCAGCAAAACAAATTTACTTACACCAAGTAGGGTTGCGATCTATAAAACATGGAGTACGCACAGCTTCATGCAGTCTCTGGTTTATAAATCACACTCTACCTAGAAAGGTTCTCAGGTGTTTTTATACCCAGGGTGCATGACCAATCGGGTCACAGTGACACAGTGACAGGACGCTCACACTGTCACAGACGCATAATGTTGTTGAGGGTCTGACCTCATGAGGAAATTACTATGCAGTGATTTTCTCCAAAATGACTGTGCTTAAATTGCTCTGAAAAGCAAATAATCACATCAGCGCCAAGAAACTTCATTTCCCATGATGCTTTGCACACGGAAGCATTGTGATGGTGTCACCGCCTAATACCAGAAACACGTTCTGCGCATGTGCGGGAGGCCATGGAGCTTTCCCGCGAACGAAGACCATAAATCTTCAGCAAAGACAAAGAAACCTCGTTCTTTTGCCCAGGATACCTGGCGGTAAGGACACGCTTGTCGAACGCTCCGACTTCTTTGAGCACGCGGAAGCTCTAAGAGCCAAGTTGAGCCCACGGGACCGCTGATCTGCTCGCTTCTGCTCCCCTCCAGCTGATGTTTGAGGACACAGAATCAGCGGATGAAAGCAACAACTCCATCCAGCTCTCAGAGTGCGCTGTAAGTTGTCAAACTCAGCCCAAAAGAAACTTCGTTTTCTTTGTGTCCAGCCCGGGGAGAAAAACTCACGGAGAACGCGAAAACAGCGGAGAAAGCCATCAAGCCGACGGAGAAACACGGAGAACCGTCAAATCGAAACAGCGGGGGACGCTTTGCTGTTTGGTGACCAGAAACTCATCTTTCTCTCTCCTTTCCTTCTTCCGTTTCCTCTCTAGTCCAGAATAAGCAATAAAACCGCGCTATTGCTTAAAAAGTAGCTTCGTGTTTTCCTCTTTCGCTCCCAATTCGTCCGTCGGGTCATTTTGAAAGAATAAACTGCTTATTAATCATTGTTTGGTATCTTTAAATGTTTTTCTGCTTGGCCACGTGGTTAAACTAAAAGATATGATTCGTGATTAATCTTTTGTGTTGTTTCATGATCCTTTGAAATGTTTTGAGTGATTTAAGGTTAAGTTACTACTGATTCTAAGTGCTTTGGAAGTTAAAGTGCAAGTTGCCACCCACACTTTAGCCAGACAAAGGGGTCAGCCATCTTGTGTTCAAGACTCCATTTTGAATTCATACACACGCACAGACACACTACTCCTTTGTGAGAACAAAGGACCCCATTCATACATCCTACATACACACAAAACACCTTGAACATTATTTTGAATATACATCCTTTTATTATATCACATGGTTATTATTCATTTATGCCACTGTTTATTCATTTAACAAATTGTTAATTAAACGTTATAAAATTCAGATTTTCGTCTCCAGTAGCTTTGTTGTGTCGAAGAGAAGTCTCTGCTCCAAGGATTCTACGAACTTCAAGAAAGACTGATAAGAGTTTTGGATTCAATTTTTCCCCGGTTAAAGGGGGAAATGGTGCCCCGTATATCTAAGAATATCTTAATTAATTAATAAATCAGTAAATATTTACATATTTACAGAATTTATTGAAGAATCCAAAAGTAAGTTAAAGCTTACAAATTGTTCGCTCCTAATAACCCCAACAATGTTCTGTCTCATTCCATATTCTGTGCTTCAGGCTGTGTGTGTGTGTGTGTGTGTGTGTGTGTGTGTGTGCGTGTGTGTGTGTGTGTGTGTTTGTGTGTGTGTGTGTGTGTGTGTGTGCGTGTGTGTGTGCATGCACCTGTTTGCCTGAAAAGAGGTGCATGTTTTAAATCACATTAAAACTTTAGCTCAGTGTCAGGTTTTCTTTTTCATTTTGTATTTTGTTTCTTGATTAAGAAGAAAAGCCTGTTGGAGGCCCGTGTTGGTTCCGTTTGACTAAGACAGGAAATTATATGTAACATTTGACTGTTTCCCAACTTTACTAAAATGCTAACATACTAAAAGTTCTGCTTTCTGTTGAATCTATCAACAAAAACATAACCAGGAAGGAAATGGTGTAAAGTACAGGCCACGCTGGCTGACCACCCCCTGTAGTGCAGCTGCAGCATTTAAAGCTGCTGTAAGTACATTAGCAACATCATGCTGATTGTAATAATTGTGCGGTGTTTATGCCCATTCTAGCAGCTGGTGTGTAAAACAAAGTAAACTTTCAGTTAAAAAGAGGAAGTTTGAGCTGTTTTTGTTGCTTCCACCCTTTGAATTTTTTCTTTCAAATCCAACTTTTTTTATTTATTCTTAACTGAAAAAAGGTTCTAAGTTTGAAACTAAGATGAGCCAAAAGCATCTTAACTATCTTTGTGTCAACATTAAAATGTCATATTTATCTTGAGCAAACATTCAGCAGTGAATACATTGAAAAACCATACAAAAGATGAATCAGTGATTAAGATATCAATAATTAAAATAGTTAATCTGTTATTATTTTACACATGCGTGAGGAAAACTGTTTTCACAAAGCTGCTGTTTAAACAATGAGATCTCATTTCTGACACAATGAGTTCCTGCAAATGGGATGCAGGAGATCTTTTGTTACTTTTGGAATGAAACACCAGAGACTGATAAGGTGTTTGCTGAGTAAAGGGGAACAAGATGTGACCTTAACTGTAACAGTGATGATGCAAAAGCGTCATCAAGTTTCAAAAACACAGAATCTTAAAAGACAGAAGCTGTTTTTGTTTCCAGAGCTCTGGTGTTGGTAGGACGCCTAACCACAGAGGTTAGTTTCAAATAACAACATCCACCAAATCTCCATATTTGATCAGACTGGACTTAAGTGAAAATAATTTGTAAGGGAGGTCAATATAAGGGTGGAAATACAGCAGCAGGAGAGAAAGTCCCTGATTGAAAGAGTCGGACTCTTATTCATACTGAGATCTACCAGAAAGGATGTAAAAATAAAATTCAAACCAGACTAAAAACTACTATCAGGACCCCGCAATACGCTTTAACCCTCTCAGGCTCAAAATGAGTTCTGATAAAAGGATGAACAACTAAGTCCTTCAGGGGAACTTCTGAGTTAAAACATGCTCATGAGATACGTGTGTGGAGTAACCAGGTAGGTAGGTTTTAACGTTGCAACGCCTGCCTCCAGAGGGTTAAGAGGCATTCAGCAGAATAAGTACAGCGTTGTATCTACTGCAGGGTTGAAACAGCAGATTTTCTAAAAAGAAAAATGCATTTGAATGTGTACTTCATATTTTAGCACATGAAAATACAGAAGTACAAAATGCACTTGCATGCAGTCCTGGAAGGTTTGGAAACACAAAGATGTGTCTTAAAAACATTTTAAGAGATAAAACTCTTGAAGTTGCACATGAAAAGAGGATTCCTTAATACATGAACCCTTTTTAAGGAACTTCCTTGTTCAGAAGAATCATCAGATGAACATTTCTAGTCTTTTTTCCTCAAAAGTCCTCTTTAAACCTTTGTTCACACATCAAAACTCTTTGCTAAGCGTTTCCCTCTGGAGCCATTGAAGTATGAAACTGGATCAGAAGGTTCCTGAAATGCAACAATGTCTTTTTTAGTCCTTGAAGCTGTATAAGAATCAGACAAGCTGAGCATATCTGACCAGACCTGAGGGTGAAGCTGGACTCCAGCTCAGTGCCCATCACTTTATTTGCTTTAAACACTGAATAAGATTCTGAGGTGAGTGAAGCATGTAGAGTCCAGGATATAGAGGCTTTTCTTGACCTTAGTGCTTTATTCCCCAGATTTTCCCAAAAATCAACGATGGAAAAGAAGTTCTGTCTGTGTGTTCTGCTGTTTTGGGGTCAGTTTCACTTTCACATGTCAGCATGTGTAATATTTATTTCAGAAAGAGCAATTCCCGTTCTGTTATTTCTATCTTTAGCGGTCCCTGACGTTCAGCCGGCGAGTGATGTGTGGGCCATAGATGTGCCGTCAACCATCCCTGCTGTTCAGGGCGAGTGTGTGCTCATCCCCTGCTGGTACACTTACCCCACAACAAAGATAGTCCTGAACAGATGGATGGGATTCTGGAAGAGAGGGAATACCATCGTCTCAACCAATCTCAAAAAGTGGAAACTGACCAAGGAGTTCAACAAGCGAACCGAGTTTGTGGGAGCGCTTCAGGTCGGTAACTGCTCCATGCTGCTGCACAGCGTCAGAACCACCGACGTTGGGCCTTTTTACCTCCAGGTTCGGATCCCGCAGTTCAAATCCTTCACCTTCTCGGAAAATAAAGTGTCCATCGACGTCATACGTGAGCATTTTTGGAAATGTTGGTTTATTTGAAGATTTAAAGATTAAAGGTCTTTATGTGGAGTTCTGTATAAAAATAACATTGTTTTTATTCACGTTTGTAGAAAACAAAATTAGTTTTTACCTGACTGACAAGCTAAGGGCTAGTTCAGGTGGGGCTACTTTTAATGTGATAGCTGCTGTTTTTAAACAACTAAATATATTAAGGTTGTTGTAGGACAGAAGAAATCCGCTTTAGTCTTCATCCCTCGTCGGCTAACTGGCGTCTCAGTAGTCACAACTATCTGCTCACATATTCATTGTATCAAAACGATCCCTTTCAGGCAGTAAAACATTCAGTATTCTTTATCTCATGAGTAACCTTGGTGCCATCCTTCCCGTCCACAGGCCAGCCTGAGCCTCCAGCCATGTCGTTCCAGATCCTCGACAAAGTGAGAGCCTACTGCTCCGTTTTACACGCCTGCCCATCCGCGCCCCCTCGTTTCTCCTGGAGTCAGGCCGGAGTCACGGCCACATGGTCCAAACAGATCAACCTCTGGATGTGGAAGACCGAGTCAGTCCTTGAGTTTGTGCCTGATTCCTTAGACTTCAACCCCGTCCTGAACTGCTCCGTGGTGTACAGAGGAGGGAAAACGGCAAAGAGCTCCGTGGTTCTCATCAAGTGAGGAGAATTGTGTTTCTCTGTGCATCTGTCACCGAATCTGTCATTGTCTTTCGTCCAGACCTTTCCAATGGGAGAAAACAGATCCATGTGTTAACTCTGTTGGATAAAAGCCAAATCTTTAGAGGAAAACTGTTTTAGGAATCAAGCGACATCTGAGAAAACAAGATTCAGACCAAAAATGAAGCGTTTTTTTTTTGCACTATTCGATTGAAAAATGTGATCAGTTACTGTTGTGTTGATGAGTCAGTTTTTTAACAGAAACATTTCTGTAAATGGTTTGTTAACAAAGTAACTGGACTTTGGAATAAATGATAAAAATGTATTAGGCTGTATTAAAGTGTGTGGCATTAGCAAAAACCAATCAAATTCTGTGTTATTTTGTAAAACACTCTAAGCTCAAATTAATACACTTTTATAATTACTACCATGTACTTTACACATTTTATTTAAAGGCGTCAGCAGTTCTCCAGGCTTTCTGGGGTCGTTTATTTATAGATTTTAGCTGCTTTCCCCCCACATGTGGAAAACAAAAGTCTTCATCATGAATGAGAGAATGAAAGATCTGAGAGATGAATGTCATCGCACATCTTTGGGAATCGCATTGTAGTCATTAAACTTCTAAATGTAAATTTGTACTGTTGTCGTGAGAGGTTTCTCCCCAAAGATCACACGTCCCACAGTGTTCTTGATTAGTAACTTCCTCTCAGTGTTTTCCTGTCAGATTGTGGCACAGACTGCCAGGTTTTTCAACATTTAAGCGCATCCACAAAATCGCTCTACGTACTCTTCCTGAGTAAAAATGACCCCGTTTTTCAAGTCAAATTCTGTGAAATTTAAACTTTTCTACAAAGTAGAACTTTTGGCAACATTTTGATCTTTGCCAGCAAGTTGCTGTGATGTTGTGACCTCGCCCGCAGGAGAGGAAAATCAGGTAAGTGACACACATTAACAAGCATCACACGTTTATTAGTCCTCATGCTTACTGTAAAAGATGCCAAACAAAAGAGCTTATTATACAAAGCAGAAAAAAGCACAGTAGATACACTTATTACACAAGTTGGGAGATAAATACTTTAACTTTTATGTTTATTTGCTGAAAACTTGAGGAATTTTCTGTCTTTGCAGAATCCAGGCAGATTTCGGCAGTTCTTCCACAGGTTGAACGTTTGCATATATGGGATCATCCCAGTTGGTCTGTAAAGAAACCACGTATCACTTTCCTCTCTCATGCTTGAGTTTAATGAATGAAAGAGAAAACAATACGTACCCCAACGTTGCCATAAAAATGATCATTGTAATCGATTTCAGAGCGAGGTGTGCCATCACACGTCTCCTTCCTGAGGGGAGGACAGCAGAGTGTATTTTTTTTTACAATTTACAGCAGAATTAAATAAAAATAAATGCATTTTTTTCTAACTTAGTGCAGAACTGTGACCTGCTTGTTGTTGCCCATTTGGGGGCTTCCTGAGCTCTTTCTGTCATCATGGCACTCATGTTAGAGGCTTCTGTGTCTCTAGTGCGCCCCCTGCTGGATAAACAGAACATCTCACAAAAACTGTAAAACTGAAAGCTGACTTTTAATTATGGAAACATTCAATCTGAAGACTTTTTTTTTGCACTTTAACAAAAGTAACTTTATTTAATTTGCAAATAGAAATTTGAAGTTGTAACTAATAATAGCCATAGCCTTTAGAGGGATAGAGTAAAATAATGAATCGTGTCTAACATTTAGGATATTAAAAGTTTAGTTTTTCTTCACACAAAAAGCAAAACGAAAAGTTTTAAAATCATTTCATAAATATGACATTTTACTTGAGTGAGGTAATTGTCCACATCTTCCCTGAGATCTGAATGACCTCCTCATTTCTGTAGACACTAAAGGCATTTGCCTGGTTTATCTACCCAGAAGGCCATTTGGTTCACACAGAAGAGTGGGCAGCAGAAAGCATCATAAACGTCATGAGACCAAAATGCTTTTTAGTGAATGTGAGTCACTAATAATTTCTTTTAAGTGCTTCTCAAGATGCGCAGTACTACAAAGAGTAAAACTGACTTGAAAAATATGCAGTGTGATAATTAAGATTCATCTTAGAAAATTCCATTTTATTTGCAAACTTTCATTTTTTTTATTTTAATAGTGCAATTAACAAGCTGACCGTTTAAAAAATGACAGATTCTAGTTATAATTTTATATAACTGCTTAAAAGCATGCACATCAATATTAGAACAATCTGGTTATGAATGGAAACATGTTTAATCATCAAGTAAACGTGACTCAATTCAGTTCAGGTGTAAGCTGAATGAGTGTGCTTATAGTAGGGATGTGATGTGTATTGGTGAAATTCTGGCGATACGTATTGTATCGCCAGAATACGATACAGGGAGACGATACGATACATCACCATTGATTGTGATACATTCAGTCAGACAATATTAGCAATTTTTTAGACTGAATTTACTGTAGAAAATTTCAATAAAGAGTCCAAACTGATACGTAACATGTTTAACATGAGGTATCTTATACATAACAGAGGGATTTACATTTCAATGGTGGAAACAAAACCCATTGCACACAGCTGCTGACTAGTGGTCAGCGTTTGAATTGCACCAAAGAAAAGAAAATACACAAATGTTTGCATATAAATTCTTCCAAAAATTTTGATACACAGCTTTTGAATATCGATGTAATATCACAGGAAAAAAATCACGATAAATTGCCAAATCAATATTTTCTTACATACCTATAAAAAGCATACTTGCAATAAAATGTCCCTTGCTGCCTGTTTAAAAACAAATTTTCTTGTGAAAACATCTAAAAAAATGAGGCTTAATGCTTTACACCCCGACAAAAAAAGCAGGACCTGGAACAAATATCTGGCTGAAAGAATTACTGAAACATCATTTATTTACCATGGTGGGTTAAAATTTTGATTACTGTTAAATACAGTTTAGTTAAAATGATCTTTTGTGTTTCAATACTAGAATATGAAAGAATGACAAAACATTTTATTTTAGCTCAGAAGGAATCAAGCCCCCACAATGGAGCTCTAAAATGGAATCAAACCCGGAAGTACCAAAAATTGCAGTTCCACCCTCATCCACTGGGGGCTGGTATCAGAAGCGAGCAAATCCTCATTGACTCCCAGGTTAAAAATACCAATTTCACAGCAGAAATAAACATGTTTACAGCCTGGTACCAAAACATGTTTTTTGTTTAAATTATCTAGTTTACACTCATGACAACTCTGAGGGGGGTGAATTTTTTTCCTCACTCCTCTGTTTAAGTGTATTAAAAGCCTAAAATTCTGTATTATTAATGAGCATCCGACACACGTGACCGCAGAGCTAGCTCCGTGGAAAGGCCTCAGTAGAGCCTCGGTCTGGCTTGGAAACTGCTCCGGCATTTGGAGTCTCTGTGTTTGTGTATTCTGTTTTGGATATTTTTTGTGCAATTGTTGGACAAAATGACTTGCTGTGGTATTAATTGCAATAATAGAGCGTCCAAGGAGTCTCCACTTCATTTTTTTTCGGTAAGTAAAATTATATTTATGTATTTTAGGTCACTGCCGAGCTGAACTTAGATTTTAACATGTACTGTTTAACCATGAAATTTAAATGTAATAGGGTAAAACCCAGTGCATTTAACATAATGCTGCACTTTAGAAAATGGGTTGAAATATAACATGTTGGTGGAGCTGGGTTCCGACTATCGGCTTGTGGAGCTCTCGGGAGACCGATGTTTTCCACCCGTTTCTCCCCTCCCCACAGCTCGGCGCATCTCTGTCTGATCGTGGCTTCTGTTTGATGCGCGGGCTGCCGGCTGTGGAGCTCTGGGATGGAAACCTTTCCACCCGGTTCTCCCCAGTGGCAGCTCTGCGCATCTCAGATCGCAGCGGCGCTTGTCTGCTGTGCGGCTGTCGGCTTGTGGAGGTCTCGGAGACCTCTGTGTTCCACCCGGTTTTACCCAGCGGTCAGCCCGGCGTATCTCTGACTCAGAAGCTCTGGTGTTGTGCACATTTAACTCCGGTTGTAGCTAGGTTGCTACCGCCGTTAGCTTAGCTCCCACCTCTGCGTTAGCATTGAGGTAGCCAGGGTTATCTTCAGGTTAGCTTGTAGCTAGTTCGACCGTGTGTCGTCAGTTGATCCCAGCCTTACAGCCCCACCCTCAGCTCCTCCTCTCTTCCCTTTTGTGGAATTGTCTGTGTTGAGCGTTGCAGCATCAATCGCATATGAACTCGAGCAAAAGAAAGATGGGATCAAAAGTGTTTTCTTCTTGTGTCTTTTATAAGAACTGTGACACACACGTTAACATCCACACCGGAGACTCCATTCTCCTCAAGCAACTGTTCCGTAATGACGCAGTGTGCGTGCCCCCCTAGTGGTGAACAACTAAAAGCACAACCTTCTTAATAACACTTCAGGTTACATAGCTTAGCACATGAGTCCACAATATTGAACATCTCAACAGTCTGGGCTTGACGGAACCTGTGACACGGTCAAAATGGCGGTGGTGGCCACCTCCCATTTGGCCTCAAAAACGTGATATTGGAGCCAATGGAAAGGAGATGTCCAGTATATTTATGTTGATGGAGGGAATGGAAAATGACTCAGCCAAAAATGTTTCAGAATGAAATTATTAACGTGAGGTTGGAGAATCACTAGTTCAGTTAATTTAACTAAAAAATTAAACTAATAATGATGGTTGTGGTCTGACAATTAAAAATATGTTTCTAACTGATTTAAATGTCAGTATATGTCGGGATCTAGCAAGAATTTAATAACATAATTCAACATTTATCTTTTAAAAAGTATTTTGGAACTTTCTTCTTATTTAAGCCACATAAACAGAATTTTGTCTCTTTTACTCACCATTTGATAAAAACTCCCACTGCTATTAAAACCACCAGCGAGAGCGCTCCTGCTCCAGCAGCAACGTAAATAATGAGAACCATCCCTGTCCAATCTGAAAACAAACGGTGTTTAGGTTTTGTGTTCATAATCAGCTGTAGGGGTTCATCTTTATTTTGCTTTGTTAAAATGTCAAATCTCTTATAACCACCTGCAGGAAATGGAAGCTGGAGGTTCGAACTTCCCATCGTGTTGTTTGCCCAACAGAGCACAAACTTTAAGGACTCGATCTCGGTCTGCAGAGCCCTGAAGGTGTAAGAACCGTCGCCCTGTCTGGTGGTGCCAATCAGGATCTTGTCACCCAGCTTAAAGGTGACTCTGCTGGGAGGATTGGAGTCCACGATACACTCACACGTTACCCAAAGGTCCTCCGAGGAGCAGGAAGACTCAGCTTTAATCTCTGGAGCATCTGTGAGGAGATTTAATCTGGATTACAGTAGAGGTTTGAGATTGTTCATAGCGTAGATGATTGTTTACCCACATGACACATTGAACCTCACAGGTCGGGAGGTGGCTCGCCCCTCGTCGTTGATGGCAGTGCAGAACAGAGCTCCTAAGTGTCTGGACACACTCTGAACTACGTAGAGGTTTCCCTGATGGATCTGCTCACCAGTTTCGTTCTGCCACTCGTAGCTGCTGGCAGGAGGGTTAGCATCGCTGGAACAAGTCAGTCCCACAGTTCGTCCCTCCACCACGTCTGACTCATATTCAACCTTCACGTTCACTGGAGCATCTGCACAGAAACAGGCCTTTATGTTTCCATGCAGCTGAGGATGCATTCAGCTGGATGGAGCTTCCTGGCTCAGCCTTAGAGGTGATGCCAGGAGCTCCTTCATCCTGGGGGAGGTCTGAGGAGAGCCACTGCTCCTCCACACAGAAAAGGGTCAGTAGAGGTGGTTCGGATGGTTCCTATTGTCCTTCTTCCTGGTCGTCTTGCTGAGGAAGTTTTAGTTCCTCTGGATTTCTGATCAAAAAGCTATTGTTTAACATTTGATTTGTGTATTTTTATAGATGAAACTCCTCATGCTACAAGGACAAAGCTGAGTCATCTTTATGTATTTTTAACGAGCATCAAATAGGCTTTTAGAGACCAGGAAATAAACAGAGGCATACAGACTTAATTAAGAGAGGAACCACAATCACAAAACATGTTTTATAAATCCCAGATCAACAGGATGACTTGGATTCTTGGTTAGCATGCTACACGTATCTCATATAACTCACAGGACACATTGAGCCTTTGAGATGTGACACGCCCCTCGGTGTTGATGGAAGTGGTGAACAGAGGTCCTAAAGGTCTGGAAACATTCTGGCCAAAGCTTGTCCTGATGGATCTGCACACAGATTTTGTTCTGCCACTCGTAGCTGCTAGCAGGACGGTGAGCATCGCTGGAACAAGTCAGTCCCATAGCCTGTTCCGCCTTCACTCGTGACTTGTAATCAACCATCACATTCACATCAGCATTTGCATAGAAACAGGAGTTTATCATTCAATCCAGCTGAGGATGTTTTCAGCTCCACAATCAGCTGAAGGGAGCGTCCTCCATCATTTGGCCGGATCATCCAAAAGGAGTCCGGAGCAGAGAGCTGCTCCACTCCTTCAAAAGGACTCAGTTGAGCTGATTCAGGTGTCAACCCGGTTCACATGGAAGGATTTTAAAGCATGACAGACACACGGTGATAAATAAATCACAAATATGCTAGTTTTGATCAAACAGTGTTTGGTGTGCTCTGAGAATAGTAGATGCTACACAAATAACTTTTCCTCACAGATGTTTCCTGTAAAAAAACGTGACATAGTGGAGGAACAGCATGCTTCCTGATTCATCACAATGTCAGCTCGCTTCCTGATTGGCTACAAGTCATATTTAACAAGCAGCATGTACGCTTGTTCCTGAAAATCAGACCGAAACAATCCAACATGTCTGAAAGCCCAGGTGTATGGCTAGAGTGGTCCCAATGAGTTTCAGTGTGACCAGAGAGCTCGTCACACACCACCAAGGTTTTATGTGATATGTTCATCTTTAGAGGCATTACGGTAATCGTGCTCAACCATAAGTTTGTCAGAAGGGGCGGGGCTTGTCTGCATGAGTATTCTGCCATGTGAACCCAGCTTTAGTGATGCTGGTCACCTGCCTCCGGCGGGTTTCCGGACACATTCCATAGAATTTCTGATGAAATGGCAAATTTCCATTTAATATGTGTTCTTTTTACAATTACTTTATTTTGCTAAAACATTAAAGCAAGTCAACTTTTGTGTGTGTGTGTGTGTGTGTGTGTGTGTGCCTGGCAAATGGGTTGTGGGATGGGGGTGTAACTGTCATAATTGTTTTTATATTTGTGGGGAAGGAATGGGCATATGGGTTGTATGGGGTCATTTTAATGTGTAAAGCACCTTGACCTGCATTTGCTTTTGTATGAAAAAAGCTACACAAATAAAGTTTGATTGATTGAAAGTTTGAACTTTTACACATAAAAATAATCATCAAACTGGGTTTCAGCCTTAATAGGCAAAATGAGATGAGAGCATGATGATTCAGCACCCTGTGTCTGTGAGAAGAAGCAGAAGACCTGTGGGTAAAACCTTTTTACCAAAGAATGAACATTTAAAACCAACACTCATGCCAGAATAACCTCGTGTCTCTTCTGCTTGTTGCCCTCAACGTGGCTCCAGTGGCTTAAAAAAAAAAAATTTCCTTTATGTGTTTTCACTTTTCTAACATTAGTTATTTTCTCCCTTTTATTTGAAAGGAAGTAAAAAGTTGTTGGTTTAATTATCACCACTGTTGAACACTTACATTTTACGTGAAGGATCTTGAACATGTTCTGTTTTTGTCCTCCCTGGTGTGTGACGTTACACCATAAAGGCTGGTTGTGGTCACGGGGCCTCGGGTGAAAGGTCAGAGTTGACGTGACCTGCAACTGATGATCATTAAGCTGTTGGGACCGATGAACCTCCTCGCCAGAATGACTCCATGTGAAGATAGGAGGGGAGTCGGGGCAGGAGTAAGACACGGAGCAGGATGCAGACGCGGCCTCTTTCTCCTTAATCTCCTCTTTCACTAATAACTGGATAGGATCAGGCTCGTCTGAAGAAAACAATAAAAGAGCACACTGGACAGTTAGGGGATCGTGCATTCAACACGTAAAGAGAAAATTACAATTCAATTCAAGTTTATTTATATAACTCCAAATCACAACAAGAGTCGTCTCAAGGCACTTCACACAGTAAACATTCCAATACAGGTCAGGGGTCTCATTTAGCAAACATTGCGTAGATTTCTTACTAAAACCGTACTTAAGCTCAGCAAAAAAATGTACTTATGCTAAGCAGGTTTGTGATCTATCAAACATGGAGTACACACAGCTGCACGTAATCTGTCTCAATCTGCCCCCCTGCTGATTTCTGCATTCTGCATTCTGGCTTCAGGCTGTGTGTGCCTCCAACATGCCTCCATCTACATAGGATAGATTATCCAGAGTTTTCTCTGTAGTTATGCTGCTATAGGCTTAGACTGCTGGAGGATACACTGACCACTTTCCACACTCAACTACTTTCTTCTACTATCTGCTCTTTAACTGTATTACTTTCTGCAATTTCAGCTGTTAACTTTATTTTCTCTCTAAGTGTTTTTCTCCCCAGAAGAAGTTACAACGATGTTCTGCTGAGCTGTGGTGGCCTCATGGAGGGGGCCATCGACTAGCACACTGCTGCTAACCACTTAAACATTCTCCCCCTCCTGATAATAACTTTTTGCTTTCCTTGACGTTGGATGTACTACTGCTAGTTTACCCCTTTAATTATAGATCCACTAGGATAAATACAATAAAGTTTATCTCTCACTAAAAAGAATATTTACTAAGACATCACAATAGAACTATTGACACATTATTGTGTGTGTGTGTGTGTGTGTGTGTGTGTGTGTGTGTGTGTGTGTGTGTGTGTGTGTGTGTGTGTGTGTGTGTGTGTGTGTGTGTGTGTGTGTGTCTGCTCTGTCTTCTACATCCCCAGTGAGTCGTGGAGGATGGCTGCTTATACTGAGCCAGGATCCTCTGGAGGTTTCTTCCTGTTAAAAGGGAGTTTTCCTCTCCACTGTCGCTGCATGCTTGCTTAGTATGAGGATTGCATCAAGTCACTGACACTAGTCAGTGACTTGATGCAATTTGCTGGGTTTCTTATATAGGAAACATTATTTCTGATTGGCTTAATGAACTGACCTGGACTGGAATGTTTATTATGTGAAGTGCCTTGAGACGACTCTTGCCGTGATTTGGCGCTATATAAATAAACTTGATTTGAATTGAATTGAGTGTGTGTGTGTGTGCGTGCGTGAGGCAGTGTGTGTTTGTGTGTGCGCATGTGTGTGTGTGCGCGCTCGTGTGTGTGTGTGTGCATGTGGGGGGTCTTGTTCTGTGTGAAAACGAAGCAGTACAAGTGATAATGCTGCAGGATTTCATAATTGTATCTTCTCAGCAGCAGCACTGCAGGTGCTCTCCATGTCCAACATGTGTGTAAGCCAGGTCCTTAGTCAGCTTAAAGTTGCGCACATTTTTCCTCTACGTTTTCTTTCATAAATCCCAAAGTTTGCATGGAAAGTTGCTTATGCAGTTTTCCGACCCCGTTTTGTGCGTAAGCAAGCTTGATAAATGAGGCCCCAGTTCATTAAGCCAATCAGAAAAAAGTTTCCTATATAAGGAACCCAGCAGGTTGCATCGAGTCACTGACTAGTGTCAGAGTCTTTACAGCAATCCTCATACTAAGCAAGCATGCAGCGATAGTGGAGAGGAAAACTCCCTTTTAACAGGAAGAAACCCCCAGAGGATCCCGGCTCAGTATAAGCAGCCATCCTCCACGACTCACTGGGAATGGAGAAGACAGAGCAGACACACACACACACGCACGCACGCACGCACGCACGCACGCACGCACGCACGCACGCACGCACAACATACATACTATGTAATGTTTCTATGGCTACATTGTGATTTCTTAGTAAACATTCTATTTGGTGAGAGATAAACTTTATTGTATTTATCCTATTGAATATAATCAAACAGGTAAACTAAATAAATACATAAAATGTTCGGTATTTATTTCAGTTTTTTTATTGGTTTCGAACAAAAATCCTGTATAAGTTTCAGGTTTGACATCAAGATTACATCTTTCTTGTTCTTTCAGTTGTGTTAAAGTTACTGGAAATACTTTAAATAATTTCACAAGAAAGATATGAAATGAGGAACAGAAATTTCTGCTCAAGAATTTAGTAATCAGGTGTGGAAAGTAACAAATGACATATACTAGTGCTACTGTAATTTAGCAGCTTTGTTAAGTAATTATACTTTTTAAAGTTGGTTTTTAAGCCTGCACTTTTACTGGAGTAGTTTATTTTTGAGTATTGTACTTTGCTACACTTTCAATCATCCTTGTTACTGAGTAAAGTATTTATAGGCCTAATAAATAAAAATGATTGCACAATAGATACTCCGATCCAATCACGTGAAAGAAAATCAGGCCTGATCACGTAATTTTAAAGAGATCAGAATAATCTTTGAAATGCATTTCCCCGACTGAAAGAAAGAAAAAGAAAGAAAATTATCTTTTATTTAGCACCTCTCAAGATAAAAATCAAGAGGCGCTTCACAAGATCAAAATATTCAAAGTACAAAAAAAAAAAACTAAAAAAATGATTAAATAATATTAAAATTAGGAGAAAAATTATGTAAAAATAAAGACTTGTGATTAAAAAAGCAAGGAAAGGGAAAGAGAAATGTTATGGAAATTTTATATTTCATTACCTCGTTCCTATTAACAGATCTATTAACTGAATGTCCTGAAAGCATTCACACACACACACACACACACACACACACACACACACACACACACACACACACACACACACACACACACACACACACACACACACACACACACACACACACACACACACACACACACACACACACACACACACACACACACACACACACACACATTATTGTCCTCCCATACACACATACACACACACTCTCTCTCACATGATCCACTCCCATTCCTTTCTTATCTCTTTTGTATAAATAAACTCTGTGACCAGATGTTCGGGGCATTTGCCCTGCGCACTTGCCACAGATCATGATTTGGTTTGTATGTCTGCCTTATTGCTTCTTATGCCTCACTCTAGCTGCAGGAAATGAGTTTATTGATGAACATATTGATAAAATCCCTGACAAGAAAATTAATAGGCTGGGGAAGAATGTCTCGGACCAACGGACCATCTGCACCGGCTCACCACAGGGCTGTGGTCTTTCCCCTCTGCTCTTCTCCCTGTACACCAACAGCTGCACCTCCAAGCATGAGTCTGTCAAACTAATTAAGTTTGCTGACGACACCACCATCATCGGACTCATCTCTAATGGGGATGAGTCCGCTTACAGAATGGAGGCTGAACGGCTGGTGTCCTGGTGCAGCCACAACAACCTGGTGCTAAACACCCAGAAGACAGCGGAGGTTGTTGTGGACTTTAGGAAACACACACACCCCATCCCCCCCTTAAACCTGTCTGACACTCCCATCACGATGGTGGACTCATGTCGCTTCCTAGGCACCACCATCACCCAGGACCTCAAATGGGAGCCCACCATCACCACCATCAGAAAAACGGCCCAGCAGAGGATGTACTTCCTGAGGCAGTTGAAGAAATTCAACCTATCACCACAGTCGATGAGGCATTTCTACACCGCTATCATCGAGCCCATCCTCACCTCCTCCATCACCGTGTGGTACGCTGGAGCTACCACCAGGGACAAGAAGAGGCTGCAGCGTGTCGTGCGCTCTGCAGAGAAGGTCATTGGCTGCAAACTCCCCTCCATTCAAGATCTGTACACCTCTAGGACACTGAGGTGTGCAGGTCGGATAATAGCTGACTCGTATCACCCTGGACACAGTCTCTTCGACTCGCTCCCATCTGGCAGAAGGCTCAGATCCATTCGGACCAGAACCTCTTGCCACAAAAACAGTTTCTTCCCCTCTGCAGTTGGACTTTTGAATGAACATCCTAGGGCAGCCCACTCAAGTTGATCGGTCCCAGTCACATGACTGTGCTTGAAACATTTAGCAAACACTCAGATTAGTACCTACACGGGTTAGATAGCTGCTTCTCTAATTCTTGCCACTTTTTACATTAATAATTTTATCATGAGTGTTTTATTAGTTCTTATATTTGCTTATCTCTTAATTAATTTTTTTTCTATCTTACCTTCTGCACCAAAATACCGCAGCAATTTCCTAATGTTGTGACTTGGCACACATATGGCAATAAAAACTTCTGATTCTGATTCTGAATAGGAAAGAGGGAAATCAGTGGATCCCAGGAAAGGCGGAATTGCATTGGCAACAAATGTGAATCTGCAGTCTGCAGTCGTATGGATTTCTCAGGGGGGAAGGGTTGGTTTAATCAGAGCCACGCATCTTATTTCTGGGTTGAAGTGGTTCACAAAAAGATCTTATGTTTCATTAAAAATGACATCTCAGTTGTGTCAATGGTAATATTTCATTGCGTAATGTGCCTATCTTTGGTCTGCAAGGTGTAAAAAAGCACGAGACAAACCCTTTAAAGGTGCGGGACAGATCTACGACACACCGTCACCTAACTCAGTCACTGCCAGCTGTTTTCAGCATTTTCACTGTTTTTTTAAGAGTCACAGAACGTTGCACTCTATGATGATGTCAACGCCAAAATTAACAAAACAAAGCGGAGACTCACCTCTTACATCAGGAAGAATCTGCGCGTTTCAAGCTTTATCCGTTCTTTCATAATCCATTGTGAATTGTGATTGGCAGGAGCTT
Source organism: Nothobranchius kuhntae (assembly GCA_006942095.1). Classification (NCBI taxonomy): domain Eukaryota; kingdom Metazoa; phylum Chordata; class Actinopteri; order Cyprinodontiformes; family Nothobranchiidae; genus Nothobranchius; species Nothobranchius kuhntae. The sequence goes on from SSNQ01034009.1 coordinate 153,794, forward strand.
TTCCGGTTTGCGCCTCACTTTCTTTTCACAGCAGCGGCCCAAAACGATTTTCTAACACATGGATTTTCTGCTTCCTGATCATGTATGTATGTGTCATGTGTGACATATGCGGATGAAGATCGGCTTTAGAGCTGGCATGTTTGTTCTCACGGTGTGGGGGCTCGTTCCGACACCCACACAGTAAAAAATGCAAATGACGACTTTAGTTGTCATCGGCAGTGAACGGTTGGATTTAAAATGACGACATTTGTCGTTAATGGCAGTTAACGAGTTAACATTCATGGACTCACCCATCTTGATTCGTGACGGGTTAAGCCGGGCGTACACTGTGCGACTTTTTCACTTTTTTGAGCCGATTTTCCAGTCGTGCGAGAATCCACGACATCGGGGCGAGTATTGCGCCGAGCGGTCGTGTAGTGTACAGGGGGTTACGAGAGGCGATTAACACCACGTGACCAGCTGCCGATCAGCAGTCGTGAGGTCGCACGGACTTCTGGCATGTTTAAAATTTCGCTCGTCCCTCGTGAGGGTATCGCACTGTTGAAGCGGCGCTGCGAGCAGCTGCGACCCAAAAAGTATCAGAACCGCTCACGGCGCATGCGCAATTCTGCATCAACGCCGCTCGCTCGCTATTTCCCTAATAACACGTTGTTCGTTTTTGTTTCTACACGTTTTTTACTCACAAAGATTGTCAAGAAAGCGTGTTTGTCGTGTTCTTGTCAAACTAAACTGATCACAAAACACAGATTTACTTTCTTTATTTCGTTTTCCTCATCCAACCCCCATAAATCCCTGTGTGTCCTCCTGCAGCACTCCCGAAGGACAACAGGCAAAACAAGACAAAAAAGTCTGACGTGTTGAGTAAAAACTGCTATTTTTAGCATATTTTTAGGGCCGACGTGTTGCTACCAGACGTACAGTGTGAGCAGTCAGGTCGCATCCGAGAACTGGGTCGTGCAGTGTGAGTGCATGACTCGTGAGATCTGCTCTGCGAGGAAGTCGTACAGTTTGAGCTGAAGCTGAGTGCTGCGAGTGAAAAAGTCGCACAGTGTACGCCCGGCTTTAGGCTGTTGTTGGCTTACTGTACAGGTAACAGCAGAGAATGTCTCAGCTGGTTGAAGGCAACCATTAGCATTAGCATTCTAGTGTTTTTAGACTACTTACGTAAAAGAAGCCATTCTTACACTGACAAAAAGGTAGCTAAATGTAGCGTTGAGAAAGGCCATGCAATGCCAAAGGTCATGACCATCGACACTATCCACACTTCTCTAAACCAAAAAAAAAAATAATAATAATAATAAACCCTCTGTTAATAACCATCTGTGGCCATTTTGGCGAGCGTCATAACAAAATCCATCTCCTGTTTATCTGGGCCTGCAGTCACAAGACCCAAGACAAGAGTTTTATACCGTAATAAAAGAATCATTCTGTTTTATGGTTTTCTCACTTTGCAGATTAATTACAATCATAGCACAACGAATGTTTCATCTAAAGTTAATTTAATAAGACTTGATTGCTTGACAGTAAGAATGAATCAAAATAACTGTTTATTGTTGAAATACATTATTTCAGATCTAAGACCAAACGAATCTACTGGGTGAGTTAATGAGGATTTTATTTTCAGGCATGTCACATTTTATTATGACAGTTATACCATATTTAGATCCCACAATGAGTGAAAAACTCCTTTACGGGTCTTTGAGCAACAGATGTGATGTCGGGGGACTTTGTTTACACCTCCCACGTTTTTCTGGACTGATTGGTCAAACACCCTCAAAAGAGAAAGACACTTCCTCTATTCTTGAGTTCCAGCCAAAATGGGAAATGCCCATCTCTGGTGAGATCAAGCCCGATCTTTTAACAGAACACTTTAAGCAGCACCCTTTTTCAGGGCCAAACAGCCATTATTTGTTTTAACCTTCATCAGACGCCAGCAGACACCCAGAGATTATTCCACTGACCAGCTGGGTCGTACTGTCAGGGCTGGTATGAAGGACTGGACCCAAATGCAGAGTTTGACAAAACAAAGCTTTTATTTTGGCTAAGGCTTATTTAAATAAAGATCAAAAGTGATCCAAAAACAGAACGAAGTCAAAGGACCCAGAGATTAGTAAATGTCTGGCTGGAACAAGAGAATGAAACAAACGAATTGGCACCTGAAAGAGAACAGAAGCTGGTTATATACACACACAAGAACAGCTGGGAGAAATCAGGGTGATGAGGAACAGGAAACAGAACTGAAAAAGGAGAGGTGACACCAAAATAAAACAGGAAGTGGGATGGATGAACAGGTCCCACAGCAGGGTGTGACAGAACCCCCCCCCCAATGACTGGCCCATGACGGGCACAAGGCAGCAGCACAGCGGGCATTGAAGCCACTGATCAGAGAGGGATCCAGGACATCGTTAGCAGCCACCCAAGAATTTTCCTAGGGACCATAACCCTCCCAGTCCACCAGGAACTGTCGGCCGCGTCCCCGTCGACGGACGTCCAGCAGCCGGGCTGTGTAGACGGGACCACCATCCAGGAACCGAGGGGGCAGGGGAAGCAGGTCAGCAGGGATGAGAGGGCATTCTTCCACCGGCTTCACCAGACGTGAAATGTAGGGCAGCACCTCGTGGTCCTGGGGAGACGGAGACGAACCGCAACGGGGTTTACAACCTTTGAGATGGAGAACGGACCAACGAACCTCGGCGCCAGCTTGCATGACTCCAGTTGTAGGGGCAAGTCACGAGTAGACAACCAGGCCCTCTGCCCCACTTGATAGGAAGGAGTTGGCAAGCATCTGGAATCCGCCACAGTCTTGTACTGTGATGTCCTGTGAAGCAGGGTGCAGCATGGCTTGGCCCAAGAGCTGCGGCAGCGGTGGAACAAGGCCAGGGCTGAGGGCACCCGAACCTCCCTCTCCTGACCCAGGAACGGGGGTGGGGGTGGGGGGTGATGAAAGGGGAACTCCGTGGACAAGCAGGTCAGTATGTTGTGGGCAAACTCAACCCACACCAGTTGTTTGCTCCAGGTGGCCGGACTGCTGGACGCAATCAAGCTTAGGCCCTTCTCCAATTCCTGGTTGACCCGTTCAGACTGCCCATTGGTCTGGGGGTGATATCCCGAGGACAGGCTCATGATAGCTCCAAGCAGAGAGCAGAAGGCCTCCCAAAACATGACACAAACTGCGGGCCCCGGTCAAACACAACATCAGAGGAGAACCCATGGATCCTGAAGACCTGGGACAGCAGGATCTCAGCAGTTTCCTTGGCAGAAGGCAGTTTGGCCAGCGGAACAAAGCGGGCCATCTTTGAGAAGCGGTCGACCACCGTGAGGACAACCGTGTTGCCCTCAGAAGAGATAGATATAGAGATAGAGATATGTGGGACCAGGGGTGGTGCGGCATGGGCAGCGGGCGGAGAAGTCCAGGGGGATGACTCGAGGAGGTCTTGTTCCTGGAACAGACGGGGCAGGCCGCCACATACTCCCGAACCTCCTTCTCCAGGGTGGGCTACCAGAAGCGGCGTCGGACCAGGAACGAGGTCCGCCGAGCCCCGGGGTGACAGGCAAACTTGGAAGCATGACCCCAATGGATAACTTGGGAGCGCAGTTATGGGGGAACAAAAAGCAGGCCCTGGGGACATCCGGCCAGGGGTTGGACAACAGTGGTGGCCTGCCTGATGTTCTTCTCCACTTCCCAGGAGATGGCCACGACAACACAGAAGGGAGGAAGAATGCTCGCCGGCGGGTCCGGGGTCAGGGGGGAGGAGCAGTCCAAACAAGAAAGGGCATCAGGTTTACCTTTTCTAGATCCTGTGCGATAGGAGACAGAGAAGTCAAAGCATGCAAAAAACAAGGCCTGCCTGGCCTGACGTGGGTTAAGCCTCTTCGCCCCTTGAGGTATTCAAGGTTTTAATGGTCTGTCCAGATGATGAATGGCTGCTGAGAACCCTCGAGCCAATGGCGCCACTCCTCCAAAGCCACCTTGATGGCCAAGAGTTCCCGGTGCCCTACATCATAGTTCCTCTCTGCGGTTGACAGTTTATGGGACAGAAAGGCACATGGGTGGATGCGGTTGTCAACAACCGACCACTGGGACAAGACCGCCCCAACACCAGAGGCTGAAGCATCCACCTCCACCACAAACTGAAGTGCGGGGTCAGGAATGGTGAGTATAGGAGCCAAGACAAAGGTGTCATTCAACTTGCAAAAGGCTGCGTTAGCTCTAGGAGACAACACAAACCTGGATGACAGAGAAGTCAGGGCGTGCAAGGGGGCCGCGATAGTGCTGAAGCCTCTAATGAACTTCCAATAGAAGTTGGCGAACCCCAGAATCCACTGCACATCTCTCCTGGAAGTCAGAACCAGCCAGTCCCTAACTGCCGCCACCCTGCCGGGGTCCATCTGGATCTTGCCCTGACCCGCCAAGAGGCCAAGAAAAGAAACAGAGCAAACATGGAACTTGCACTTCTCTGCCTTAACAAAGAGGCCATGGTGGAGAAGGCGCTGGAGAACCCGACAAACATGGTCAATGTGTGACAATAAATCAGGAGAGAAGACAAGAATGTCATCCAAATAAACAAAAACAAAGGTATTGAGCATGTCTCTAAGCACATCATTTATTAGTGACTGAAAGACAGCAGGAGCATTAGTGAGGCCGAATGGCATTACCAAGTGCTCACAATGTCCACTAGGGGGTGTTAAAAGCAGTCTTCCATTCATCCCCGTCCCGCATCCTCGCTAAATGGTAAGCGTTTCTTAAGTCCAGTTTGGTGAACCCCTTATCACCCTGCAAAAGGTCAAAAACAGAAGACAATTAAGGGGAGGGGGTACCTGTTCTTGACGGTAATCTCGTTGAGTCCACGGTAGTCAATGCACGGCCTACGGGTCTTGTCCTTCTTGGCCACAAAGAAGAACCCCACCCCAGCGGGAGAGGAAGAGGGACGGATAAATCCGGCCTGTAGAGCAGAGTCCACATACTCTTTCATGGCCCAGTGTTCTGGGGCCGAGAGGGAATAGAGGTGACCCTTGGGCGGTGAGGTACCACGGTAGAAGGTTAATGGCACAGTCATACAGCCGATGCGGAGGTAACAAGGCTGACCAGGACTTACTGAAAACCTCCTTCAAGTCATGATAGCAGGCAGGAACCGAATACAAATTCGGATAATCCTCAGCTGGCGCAGCAGCAGTTGCAGAGCATGGCAAACTGTGAACCCTCCAGACAATGGCAAGACCAAGCACTGACAGAACCAGTCCTCCAGTCAAAAGCTGGGCCTTGCTTGACTAGCCAAGGATGTCCCAAAATCACCGGGTGCAGGGGAAAAGCTGAAACAAGGAAGTTGATGGTCTCGGTGTGTTGGTCTGGGAAGGCGAGCACCACAGGAGCCGAGCGATGAGACACGGAGCATATCAGACATCCATCCACAGCAGTAACCTGCAGAGGTCTCTTGAGAGGTAGCACCTGGAGCCTCAGTCGTTCTGCAAGAGACAAATCCATGAGGTTTGCATCGGAGCCAGAGTCTATGAGGATGGTCTGTTTGACGGTTTGCTCGGGGCTTGTCAAAAGAACCATGGGATTGGTCCTCCTGGTTGTAGCCAAAACCTGGGTACGACTCACCTTGGGCCTTGGAGTAGGACGTGGCCTCCGATTAAAGGGACAGTTGGGCAAAATGTGACCAGCCTGGTCGCAGTACAGGCATAATCCCAACCTCCGCCGCTGCCATTCGTCCGCAGAGAGGCGGCTTTGGCCGAGCTCCATAGGTTCAGCTGGTTCAGGCGAAAAGGGAATATCAACGACCGGTGCCTGTCCCGGTGACCGTCGGCTGGAAGAAGGATGCTCCTGGTCCCCCTGCCACCCCGCCATAGGGTGGTTAGATGTTGCTGTGGGTGACTCCCTCCGCCTTTCGAGGAGCCTCTTGTCAATATTAATGGCAAGGGCAACGAGAGCGTCCAGGGTCGTGGGGAGATCAAGAGGGGCCAGACAGTCTTTAATGGTGTCCAAGAGACCGTGCAAAAAGGCATCACGGAAGGCAGGTCGATTCCAGTCACTACCTGCTGCCAAGGTCCGGAACTCGATGGCATAATCAGCTACCCGTCTTCGGCCTTGCTGCAAACTGTAGATGGCCTGGGAGATCTCACGGCCGGGGCGGAAGTGGTGGAAGACCTGCTTGAAGCTGTGAATAAAAAGTTCCAAAGCGTCACATATAGGAGATTGGCACCCCCACTCGCTCGTAGCCCAACCCTCAGCTCTCCCTGTCAGATGGGAGATGATAAATGCCACCTTAGCTCTATCTGTGGTGTATGAGTTAGTCAAAAGTTCAAAGTGCAAGGAGCACTGGGTTAAAAAAGCTTTACAGTTCCCCGAATCTCCAGAGAACCTGTCCGGGCGAGCCAGGTGGACCAGCAGAGAAGGCAGAGGATGAAGAGATGTAGATGCCTGAACAGGAGCCAGTGGAGGTGGACCCGCAACGTCATCAGCGGAGACGGAGCCGGCAGTAATGGATGCGTCCTCACTAGACGAGGGTGCAGCACCGGGCTGCAGACTCTGCACCCGCTCAACGAGAAACGTAAGTTGCTCACCCACAGACGTCATGAAATGGTCCTGACGAGCCGACATCTGCGCGAAGCGTTGAGTGAGACCCTCCAGCTGCTGCTCCTGCTGGTGAAGGCGCTGCTCCTGAGCACCCAAATCAGTCCGGACCGGATCCGAACTTGCTGAGTCCATTGTTGGCCAGTTCGTACTGTCAGGGCGGGTATGAAGGACTGGACCCAAATGCAGAGTTCGGCAAAACAAAGCTTTCATTTTGGCTAAGGCTTACAGAACAAAAGTGACAAAAGTGACAAAAGTGACAAAAAAAAAAAAAAAAAAAACAGAACAGAGTCAAAGGACCCGGAGATCAGTTAATGCCTGGCTGGAACAAGAGAATGAAACTAACGAACTGGCAACTGAAAGAGAACAGAAGCTGGTTATATACACACACAAGAACAGCTGGGAGAAATCAGGGTGATGAGGAACAGGAAACAGACCTGAAAAAGGATGGATGAACAGGTCTCACAGCAGGGCGTGACACGTACTCTAAAGGGGCTACGACCTTTGAATACCCCAGAGGTCTAATCCACTCGTCATGCGTGTCAAGCCGACTTTGCTTCACCAGCCGGATCTCCAGGAACTCTCACTATGGGTGCGCAGATTCTGGATGGGTTATGGTTAATTGATAACTAATCAAACATCACTAAATTTAGCCAGATTATTCTTATAATCCCAGACTTCACATATTTTCCTAGGACACTTAGACGCTGATAACATCCAAGATCATGTGTCATCAGAGCTGGTTATTGTCTCAGTTGATCGTTCACCTTCAGTTAGTCTGTACAATCATTAGTCATAGAAATATAGTAATATTTTTATAAGCTATATTTTTGCTTCTGTGTCAAATTATTGGTAAGTGCTGGTTTCCTTGGCTACCCATATTACCTACTTCCAGTATCAATCAGATATTTGAGGTTCAACAATAATAATGGTTCATATTTTTATGGATCTTTATACTTTGTTTAATACCTTTTCATATTTTATTGACAGTTTATTATTTGTGACCACTCACAAAATGTTACATAAGTAAATTTTACTTTGAGTGCATTTTATTTAGGATACTTTTAACTTTTATTTGAGTAGAAATTCAGGCAAGTACATTTACTTTTATCCGAGTAAAGATTTATCTAAATATTTGTACTTTCACCTAAGTAGAAAATGTTAGTACTTTTTTCACCTCTGGTAGTCATGAAATTTGTAATGAAATGATTAGTTTTATTACAAGATGAATAAACAACTATATTAAAGAGATTAGGTGTCTTATTTTTTGCAGAGATAAATTAAAACAGACAAATATCAAAAACTTGCATCTAAATCCAGCATAGTCTTATATTGTAATCATAACTAGTAATTTTTGTATCTAAACTATTTTATTTAAACTATGTTTGTGTGAGGTGATGCTAGAAAATAAAAATATGTAATGTAAAATATGCTAAGGTCAATGAAAATGTGTATATTTGTATGATTTATAAACACCAGAGTGTGAGCGGTTGTGTGTATTAATGCTGGAATAATTCGAGTGACTTGAACAGCTCTACATCAAATCCATTATTATAAATGTCCAGAAATGTTGACAGAATCCTTAGAATCAAGTTGGTCTACTTACTCATGACTGTAATCTTGACTGTTTGTCCCCTGTAGGAGTATTGGTCATAATCTTTTATTTCAATCCTGAAATAAAACGGTCCGTTGTCGTTCAGTTGAAGGGGATCGATCTTCAAAGAACAGTTCTTGTTTGCAACCTCTCCCAGCAGCTTTGTCCGACTTCGGTACCCCTGCTGAATTTGAGACTCTATCGGATGAAAGATGATGCCGTTGTTGTCCATCCAAATTCCTGTGAATACAGGGGGCGTTTTTGATGGATCTGGATATGAAAATGTGCATGGGATCACCACACACGACCCTCTGAGACCTTGAACTGAGGATGGCAATGCGGCTGTCCAAGCTGAGGCTTTGGTTTCAAACGCTGCAATAAAGTACAAGAACATGAAGTGAAATCCACAATCTGTAAATGACAGCTGGAGCTACACTTAATGAAATCATACCTTTTAAACAAATGCAGAAAAACACCAGAGTCCATCTTGGTGCCCCCATTTCATCTGTCAGAGCCCAGCTTGCAAAGAAAAGATAAACCAACAAGATGAGTTATTATTTCCACCTCGTGACAGATGACTGGTCTAGTTTCCATTCCACTTTTATAAAACTCTGATCCTCTTCATTTCACACTTCAGGGTTTTCTCACTTGAATTTTTCGCTGGGTGTGTAAAGTCTATTTAAGTCCTGATCAAAAAGAAAGAAAAAAACACCCACCAGCAGTTTTTTAACCGCAATCGTTCAGCCTGGAGAACCTGAGGCAGGTTTCAGTTCTTTACTTTAGAGCTGTCTGTGGCGTCTTATTGTTGACTGATTTTGGAATTATATTGTTTTCAAAAATGGATTATAAATCTGTAAAAGCAAGAATGTGTGTGTAATAATTACTCCTGTCAGTGTTTTAACTAACTTGTCTGCTTGTGTGGATGAGGATGGCATTAAGAAGCATCAAAGTCACTTAAGTCTCTTTACTTCTGCATACCGATGTTCATTTGAAACAAACAGGCCATCTTCATCATGTCTAGCAATTAAACAGGTATACCTAATAAAGTGGCCAGTGGACTGACAGAAAACTTCCATTAACAGCAGCTTCTCTTCCGCTGACTTGTGTTCAGCCACTTTATTGGCACAGAGATCTCAGCAACATGATTGTAATATTTGTTGTTGTAAAAAGAACCGCCTTAACCTTTTAACAGTGTTGGCGGCTCTGGGGTCAGGAGTTCACCGTGGCTCTATGCCAGTCATTGTGTCTCTGGGTAAGACACACCACCCCCTCTCCTGCTGGTGGTGGAGGGACTGGTGGAGCTGATGGTGTTCTGCTCATAGCTCACCATCATCAGTGGGTTAATGTGTGCAGAAATTATTGTAAAGCACTGACTTAAAAAAAAGTACACTACAAATGTGGGCTATCAATATTATAATGAATAGAAAAGAATAGACTAAAGTGTAGAATGTTTTAGCAGCTTTACATTTATTAAAGCAAGTCATCAGAAGCAATGCATCCATTTAAAAACATTAGGACAAAGCTATGATCATCACTTTAATCGATTTCCCCTTATTTTGTCCTTTATCATAAATAAGCTCATTGGTTAGGGAGCTGAGACCAAAAGCTTTGGAAGGAAAGGAACAGATCCATCTTGGTCAGCTGTTGACTTTGCAGCTGTGAGGACAACATCTTTGTGAAGTTTGTTTCTCCAAAGTCCCCTAATCCAGATTTGAGCCTCATTTCATCGTCTACTGGTGGTTGTTCCTGGTGAGTTTTGTTTATGATGTGATTTCATCTCCATCTGTTTTGTTGTTTAGTTGTTTTCTTCCCAAGTGGCACAGCGATGCAGCAGTTTCTCTTTTTCGTGACTTTTCCAATGAAACGCCTTGACCTTCTCCCCTCTTTTGCTCCCATGTTTGGTTCAAGTTTTGAAAGTGCCGAACATTACAGGCACATGCCTGGTTCCCTCAGCTCTGCTCTGAAACAGAGCTGCTTTTCCATTCCAGCACTCTTCCTGACTTGTGAGATGCATCTTCTTGGATTAAATGTGGAATTAACATTTCCAGCAATACGATACAGAAAATGAAACTTTTTCATTTCCTGAACAGAAAGTGCTCTTTGAAAGCAACAAAAGTCACATTCATTAACTGTTCAAGCAAAGAAATTCAAATAAAAATTAGTTTACAACAAAACAGAAAAGTTTTCTTTCTCACCGTAGACATAAGTCTTTAAAACACTGATTGCCCATACCTTAGTAGTTGAGTTTCATACGACTCTAATTTCTTTCTTTCCTTCGCTTCGTTGAGGGTTTTTGGAGTCCCGGCATACATGAGTTAAACTCAAACTTCAACTTTTTGAACCACGTGCACAAAAAATAAGTTTTCCTCCCAAGTCAAGTGAAGTTCAGTGACAGCATTTTCATACTTGATCAAGGTTTAACTTCCTTTGACAGCTTCACACCTCTCTGAAAGAATAAAGACGACGGCATTTGTGGTTGACTTCTCAGTTATTCCGCATTTCTCAAGTTTCCCTTGACATCTTGTAAAATAGACTTTGCAAAAGTCTTCAGCCTGCTCTGAGCAGATGTTGTTCATGGGCCCTGGTCTTCCATGAACGCAGGGTTAAGGATTTCTCTTCCGTTTGGGTAGAAATGCTCACTATCCTGGACGTCCAGGCCAACATAAGTGATGCTTCGAGTGAGCCGGATCTTCTTCACAGACAAACTTTGCTTCCTCTTGACGCGCCAGAGATACTCGTCACGTTGGGTCAAGTGGTCCTCCAGCTTGATGGTGTCCTCCCTCTGCCGGCCCCAGTACAGCTTCCTTGGAGTGGGAGCAACAAAGCTGGTGGATGCCGAGTTACCCATGACAACAAACTTCAATTTGCAAACTGCTATCCTGGAAATAAAACAAAATAAAATCCTAAATATGTGACATTTTCTTTAAAATAAAAGAAAAATGTGTACTTTTAACCAAAGAAAGCAACACAAACACACACACACATGCTTTTATTCTTACCTTGTAACGAGATGATTCCCTGCCTTCCTTCTGATTTGTCTCCTGAGGTTCTGAAGCTTGTGAAGAGCTGGTCAAACTGATTTTAAACGTAAACAGAAGCCATTACCTCATCTGATAAAGCTGTTCTCTCAAAGATAAAACAGAGCAGCAACAATGGGACTGGACCAATGCTGATGAATGAGAGGTTGCTTTAATCAACGGGTGTGAAGTGGTTTCGTCCACCGTCGCTAACCTGAGAGGAAGTGAAACCTCAATGATCAGATCAAACAATCACTACAAAAGCAACTTTAAGTCTTTGCACTGTTTCCTTGTTGACTGTTGGGTTGATATCATTCAAGAAATGGTGATGACGTTTTTTTAGGTGTTTCTGCTCCAAGGAGCTTTGTCCACGACTGTTTATCTAGTTTTCCAAAAGTTTAATGTACCTTTTATACTTCTCCAAAAATGTGTTGTCATCAAACCAGTTGTTTGTTTCTCTCCTTTAATTAGTACTAATTAATGTTCACTAAGGTTGGAAGGCCTGATAAGTCACCTACGACTATGTCACTATGAGGTATGACTTGTAAGGATCATGCATCTATTGAATGAGCAACACAGCTATAAATATTTGGTAGCACACCAGAAATTGTGGGGTTTTCCAATAGTGAAACACTGTTAGGAAATATCGCACCTCAGATAGAAAATGATGAGGTGTTGATCTATTTAGAACATTCAACGTGTCCAGTTTGTCCAGGAGGAGTGGTCTGTCACCGACACGTGGCTGCTAGCCCTCGAAGAAGACACTGATCGCAAGGTGACGACCACAGAATCAATACTGTATAGAATTACACCCTTGGTAGTTCTTAAAGGGGGGTTTATTGTGTGAAATAAAGTTTCTAAACAAATTTTAATTTACACGTGAACCACATGCTATACATTACAAATAATTCACAGATATGTTAAGACAGAAATGTTTTGACCCGTATTACTTGTGAACGTTGTCGTTGCCTTGAGTTAAATGGCGCCAAAGCATCGACATGGTCACTTTTCTCTGTTAAATTATCTCTTATTCAATGATTGAAGTTGCAACTTCTTACAAACGTGTGATGGGTGAAGTCCATCATTAACTAGGCTGATTGTGTCAGAACTAGGTTGTGTGCAGGGTTATAAGCTCGTTGCTGAACAGGAATACATTTAAATGCAGCCTAATGTAACACTTTATATGCAACATTTCAAGCTTCGTGATTGCTTTGCTGATCAGCCCTTTACAAAAACCTGAGAAGCATCAAAACACATACCAATGCTGCGGGCCCCACCTAAGAGTTGAGTAGCTGAGTTAGTCAGGATCCCAGGAGGCTGAGGTGGGCATACTTTATTTTCATCGCTAAAATGTGGCAACACTGAGTTTCTCATCCTGTCTGTTTGACTGCTGCTGAGGAAACTTCTGCTTCTCTGGAAATTTGGGATCTCTGAAATGTACCAAACGACCACTAGAGACTGCAAAAGTTTCTTCAAAGAAAATACTCAATATTTCCTCATCCTTTAATCTCATTTGGTTTCTCTGTGTGTATTTATCTGACACCGTAACATGTTAAGTATGAAATTAATGCAATCAGATTTGGAATACATATAAACACAAAGTTAAATATTTGAGTCTAAAATCAAACTGGGTGATAAAACTAAGTTTAACAAGTACATTAATACACATTAGACAGACTACTCAAAGTAAATCAACTATTGAAGTTTCTGATGTCATTAAGTCAGAGAATAAATCATGACCCTTCCCCTTCTGAATTCAGTACAATCAAATTCAGTTATACTCAAACCTTTTGTTAGTCAAAACTACACTTTCTAATTTCTTTTTTGAGTTTTATTATTATTATTATTACTGTTGTTGTTGTTGTAATGCCAGTCATCCATTTCCCAATTCTTAACTTGTGGTTTTGTTCTTAAACAGCTTAATTCTAATTTTATGGGGCTTCCATATCTAAGAAAAAGCCCTGCAAATCATGAAACTGTCCACATTATTTTACTTAAACCAAGGGCTTCAGAACAATGTTGGTGGCAGAGCTTTGACAGCACCATATAGATAGGTGTGTGTGTGTGTGTGTGTGTGTGTGTGTGTGTGTATGTATATATATATATATATATATATATATATATATATATATATATATATATATATATATATATATATATATATATATTANCCTAAGAGTTGACTAGCTGAGTTACGCAGGATCCCAGGAGGCTGAGGTGGGCATACTTTATTTTCATCGCTAAAATGTGGCAACACTGAGTTTCTCATCCTGTTTGTTTGACTGCTGCTGAGGAAACTTCTGCTTCTCTGGAAATTTGGGATCTCTGAAATGTACCAAACGACCACTAGAGACTGCAAAAGTTTCTTCAAAGAAAATACTCAATATTTCCTCATCCTTTAATCTCATTTGGTTTCTCTGTGTGTATTTATCTGACACATGTTAAGTATGAAATTAATGCAATCAGATTGGAATACATATAAACACAAAGTTAAATATTTGAGTCTAAAATCAAACTGGGTGATAAAACTAAGTTTAACAAGTACATTAATACACATTAGACAGACTACTCAAAGTAAATCAACTATTGAAGTTTCTGATGTTATTAAGTCAGAGAATAAATCATGACCCTTCCCCTTCTGAATTCAGTACAATCAAATTCAGTTATACTCAAACCTTTTGTTAGTCAAAACTACACTTTCTAATTTCTTTTTTGAGTTTTATTATTATTATTATTACTGTTGTTGTTGTTGTAATGCCAGTCACAACCTCTTGATGTCCTCAGTTGTTCTTGCGAACTTCACATCCATTTCCCAATTCTTAACTTGTGGTTTTGTTCTTAAACAGCTTAATTCTAATTTTATGGGGCTTCCATATCTAAGAAAAAGCCCTGCAAATCATGAAACTGTCCACATTATTTTACTTAAACCAAGGGCTTCAGAACAATGTTGGTGGCAGAGCTTTGACAGCACCATATAGATAGGTGTGTGTGTGTGTGTGTGTGTGTGTGTGTGTGTGTATGTATATATATATATATATATATATATATATATATATATATATATATATATATCCTAAGAGCAGGAGGTTAGGACCCAAGAGGCAGAACACCCAGAACGATACGAGGCACAAGCAGTTGTAAAAATAAAAAATTCCTTTTATCAGGATAGGGAACAAAAATAAAATCCCAAAGGGCAGGAAGCCAAGCCAAATATCTAGACCCAGCAAAACCAAAAGCTCACTTTCTGAGCAGATAACTAGAGACCAGGTGAGGGAACGAATCAGCATGCAAGGCAGGTGCTCTGTCCACTAACCCACCAAAGCTTTTACAAAAGTTTAGTTGCTTAATTTAGTGGCTCTGTGATGCTGCTGCTTTGGGCTCTGGAGAGATGGGCTGGGGTTCCCATGCCCTGATGGGCATTTTGGGAACAGAGGTGCCTATTGGAGCCAATGGGGGAGCTGGCTCCCTGGAGGGCTTTAGTCCAACCAGCCATTCCGCCCCATCCCCACACATTTTTCTCCTCCTGCTCCCTCACATCATCACACAAACATGCACATAGGACCTTGGGGGGTGTGCAAGTCAGGGGGTATGGGTATGGACCTCATTTCCGCATTCCTGTGGCAACCTGCCCCCCCAATTTTATTTGCACCTTAAACACTTCCACCAACGACATTCCACACAAACACACACTTAGGGCCTTGGGAGTGAGCACATTTAATGGCATTTGGCAGGGGGATTTTTCAGCCTCATCCCGAGTGCTGGTGCCTACTTCCAATTTTAAACTGCACTTAGACACTGGGGTGGTGTGGTGGCATCAGCTGGCGTAGGCCAGACGATGCCCGCACTGCCCGCTCACCACAGCCATGGAATACACCTCATCAACACTCACTAACACCATATTGGAGCAGGTGGAGGGAGACTAGGGGTCTTAGCACACCTCTGTTGTTACTTGGCTTCCTGGTGCTGGAGGCTAACAGGGGCATCTGGCCATCTGGTTGGGGTGTGGAGTGGTGGGTTGCTGTTCTCAGCATTGGGCGGGAGTGCCTGCTCATCAGCACCCCAGCAGAAAGGGTCGAACTCTTGGAACCGGTAATGGTTGTAACCCTGGTGCAGCAGTACCGGGACCAGAGTGAATAGGGTGTGTATGGGGAGCATGTGTGTCTGTCGTGCATTTTTGTAAGTTTTTGGTTGTATGTGCATGTGTGAGCATGAGGGAGAGAATGTATGACTGTGTTTGTGTATGACTGTATATGTCAGGTGGGGCCTTGGACTCCTCACCTCTCCTGGGACTTCTTTTGATGCTATACATCTTTGCCTCCCCTCCCCCGCCACACTTGGTGTGGAGTGTGGTGCCTTGGTCTGCCTGAGTGTTCGTGGCTCCCGGGTCAGGGGGTTTAAGATTTTTGGAGTCTGCCTGATTAATCCCGGTGGCTGCCTGGTGGGATCTGGGTCCCTGGGCTCTGTTGGGTCCCCAGCGGGGCTGGTCGCCCCTGGGTCCTGGGTCGCTGGGTCCCAGGCTTGGCCGGCTTGGGGGTGGGAGGCTGCGGGCGGGCCTGTGGGCTTGCCGCTGATATCCCCCGGGACTCTGCCGGCTGCTGGTTGTACCCCCCGGGGCGATCCTCTGCATCTCTCGAGGGGGGCTGGGGCTTTTCTGGTTTCAGTCTCCCTGGGGTCCTTATGCTCTGGGGCAGCTCCTGGATCTCTGGGACTTGGAGCTCCCTCCATCTGCTACACATCTTTGAGGGGCAGATCTGTAGCCCCTCACACTCTCTATTGGACGCTCCTATAGAGAAACCTTACATAAACAAGCGCATGTACACACACAGGTGCTCTCATAAGTATGGACTTAGGCACGTTCAACACATGTCTTAAGGCTGTGGTTGGCACTAAATGCACTGTGGTTTATTATCGTGTGATTGTTCAGTAAAACAATGTTGATTTTATATTTCCTCGTCAGGTTGACACAGTGATAGCTTGCTCCTGTTGCATTGTTGTGTGTCCCTTTTCTTCAGGTCTAGAAGCAGACTCTTGTTCATCATTGATTGTTTATTTTTGTGGACCCCCCTCCTTTTGTCTCTTCCTTTCTCTTTCACCTCTGTCTCCGTGTCTGGTCGGAATTGCAAGCATTCAAAAAACAATAACAATAAAGTTTTAAGTATCAGGAGTGACATTAAAAGCAGACGCTTTGATGTTCGACCTGAGAGTAAAATCTGTAAGGCTTGTCACCAGCATTCAGACATTAATTCCGTTTGCTTCACAGCCAGACAGGACACAGTAAATAAATAAATAAATAAATAAATAAATAAATAAATAAATAAATAAAAGTTTAGTTGCTTAAGACACGTGTCCTGTGCTGGCTATCATGTCTGGCCTGTGGGCAGGATGCGTGGTTTTCACGGCAGTTTCCTGTCTCCAACACTGAAGTAATTTGTTAGAATAACCACTCTGGTACTGGTGGAGGTTTCTAATGCAGTCATCTGTGAAATGTAGTCAGACTAAAGCATTCTCGACTGCAGCAATGAAAATCAACGGCTCCATGGGAGGATCTAATGACGTCAATGTTTATGTTTCTCGCTTGCATCATGGGATTGGGTGGCAAGAAAAACATTTTTTTCCTATAATTCAATTGTTTTGCACATTTGGAGGAGGATTTAGCGAAGCAGATGGATCATTCCAGTTGTAGTGGGAGGCTTGATAAAATGTTTTATTAGGATTTCCTCCCTGAAGGACAGCGAAAAATCAAGAGATGATTGCTCCCCAAAGAAAGCCTGGGTTCCTGCAGCAACAGTTTGTGAGACTCATTTTGTTCATGGTTAGTCCTTGAGACTAAGTATTTGTTACTTGGAGAAGATATTTCTAAAAACCTTCGTGTATTTTAAATTCACTGAGTCATGTCGTTTTCACATTCTGATTTAGGTGTCTCAACCAGTGAGTAGTTTAAAAAATAGATAAAGACACAGATTAATAAGATTTTCCTGGTGCTGCAGTCGCTGTGAGGGTTTAACTGTTTTAACTGTGAATCGTGCTGTCGTCGGAGCTGACTCCTGCTTTTAGCATGACCTCGGGTTTCTGTTTTGCAGAAGAGATTGGCCCAACTTTCCTCAAAACAAAATAATCCTAGGCCTCCAAAATTTTGCAAGCCTTTAATTTTTCATGAGTGAAGTGTCCGGGGCTTTTTAATAAATAGAAATAAATGTCTCCCCAGCAGATTTGTTGAGAAAACACTGGCAAATGGGACCGGCGTTTTCCGTCATCCCAGAGATCATACTCATTTTAATTTTGTCTTCAGTAAAGATTTAAGCTTCTCTCTAAACCTCCTCCTGTCGTTAGAAGGTAAAGTGTATCGGGGATTTTGCCTTTAAACTTTCTTAAATGTTTACGTCATGTATTGACAGCAGGATATATTGTGTGTTTCCTTGCCACACAACCACTCACTCATGCACACAAAGAGGAAAACAAAATGTCACCTAAAGATCAACCTATACTTGCAACTCACAGAAAGGGCATTAGTGGCCTACTTGGGCTGCATGGTGGCGCAGTTGTTAGCATTGTTGCCTCGCAGCACGAAGGTCGCAGGTTCGAAACTCGGCTGCAGCCTTTCTGCGTGGAGTTGCGTGTTCTCCCCATGCATGCGTGGGTTTCCTCCGGCTACTCCGGTTTCCCCCACGGATCACAACATGCCCTACAGGTTATAAATTGTAAGTCACTTTGGATAAAAGCATCTGCTAAATGAATAAACATAAACATAAACATACTTCCTGGAGAGGCAGGGTTCAGCTCCAAGTCTATAGCTTCATGGGGAGGAGAAAGGCCTGATGACACACTTCATTTCCATGCTCATGTCTGCTGGTCCTTACCTCAGAATTAGAATATTTGTAGTTGAGACAGGAAAATGCATGAATACAGCCAAAATTAGGTTTAGGGATATTTTTCATGAGGAAATAACACTGTCACAAGGTGAAAAGCTCCTAAACGTGGATTTTCCATGACCGGGCCTCTTTAAGAAATAAGAGGCAACTCATTGCACCAGTTAAGGTAAAATTATGTGTTACCAGTTGAAAGATTATCGCCCATGCGGTTATTATCCAATAGGAGCGTCATACCTATTTGCTCAGTAAAATCCAGTTGGCCATTTTTTATTTAATTTTATTTGGGTGGGGGTGCAGTGTAAAGTAATATATTACATGCTTATTAGGTTCATTATAATGCAGAAACTCCAGGCAGATACTTTTAATGCAGGATTGTTGCAAATTTATTTTAATCGTGAGAAAAAAGAAAAGCAAACATAAAACTGACTTTTACACATGAAGGAAGATTCAATTCAATTCAATTCAAGTTTATTTATAAAGCGCCAAATCACGACAAGAGTCGTCTCAAGGCACTTCACATAATAAACATTCCAATTCAGTTCAGTTCATTAAGCCAATCAGAAATAATGTTTCCTATATAAGGAACCCAGCAAATTGCATCAATCCTCATACTAAGCAAGCATGCAGCGACAGTGGAGAGGAAAACTCCCTTTTAAAAGGAAGAAACCTCCAGAGGATCCTGGCTCAGTATAAGCAGCCATCCACCTCGACTCACTGGGGATGGAGAAGACAGAGCAGACACACACACACACACACACACACACACACACACACACACACACACACACACACACACACACACACACACCACACACACACACACACACACACACACACACACCTATACACACACACATACACACACATACATACACGCACGCACGCACGCACACACACCTATACACACACGCATACACACACACACCACCTATACACACACACATACACACAGATACATACCACACACACACACCATACAAGCACCCACACACACACACACACACACACACACACACACACACACACACACACACACACACACACACACACACACACACACACACACACACACACACACACACACACCCACCCACACACCACACACACACACACACACACACACACACACACACACACACACACACACACACACACACACACACACACACACACACACACACACACACACACACACACACACACCCACACACCCCTCACATCTTCGCACGCACGCAAGCACACACACCTATACACACACCTATACACACACACACGCACACCTATACACACACAGATACATGCACACAAGCACGCACACACACACACACATACATACATACATACACGCACGCACACACACACACACACACATACATACACGCACACACACAGATACATACATGCACACACACACACACACACACACACCACATTCACACATACACGCACATATACATACACACACGCACTTACACACACATACACACGCACTTACACACACATACACACACACATACATACGCACGCACACACACACAAATGTAGTATCTTTTGTCTTTTTCATATAGGAGACATATAAATGTTTATTGATGTGTTTTTGGTGGGTTTATGTTTATGTTTATTTTTTTAGCAGATGCTTTTATCCAAAGCGACTTACAGTTTATAACCTATAGGGCACGTTGTGATCTGTGGGGGAAACCGGAGTACCCGGAGGAAACCCACGCATGCATGGGGAGAACACGCAACTCCACGCAGCAAGGCAACAGCCGAGCCTCGAACCTGCAACCTTTGTGCTGCCAGTCAAAAGTGCTAACAGCTGCTCCACCATGCAGCCAGGGGGTTTGGTTGTTGTAAACAGAGATCAGTGTCAGGTCAGGTGATCATGGGTGGGGATTTAACCTCATCTCCTGCACCTGCTCAGATAATATGGGGAATGGAGGAGCGGGTGAGCGAGTTGCTGCATATTTTTGTTGACCGTCAGTTGATCGCTGTGATAATTGTTCTTTTTGATTTTGAGCGCGCTGTTTCGAGTTAATTGGAGTTACTTTAATAAAGTTTTTGGAAACGCAAGTTTGGAATGGCAGCTGATGTTTGTAAAGAGCACGTCACTCGGCCCGACTCAGCCTCTCAAGCAGCTTTTAGTTTTCCTCTGAAGTCACGGAAATAGTTGGGATGGAAGCTCTAATCTTTGTCCTTTTTGCCCTCAGACAGCGTTTAGGATGATTTTTAGAGCTTTGATTGGGTCGGTCATCACACACTGGTGATATTTGTT
Organism: Nothobranchius kuhntae; assembly: GCA_006942095.1. Lineage (NCBI taxonomy): Eukaryota > Metazoa > Chordata > Actinopteri > Cyprinodontiformes > Nothobranchiidae > Nothobranchius > Nothobranchius kuhntae. The sequence continues at coordinate 174,120 of SSNQ01034009.1, forward strand.
CTCCGCATTTGACCCACCTCTGAGGGAGCAGTGAGCTGCAGACACGGCTGTGCGCGGGTTTAACCCTCCAGCTAAACCCCTTAATGCTGAGTGTCAAGCAGGGAGGCATTGTGCCCCATTTTTAAGTCTTTGGTATGACCCGACCGTGGATTTGAACCCACGATCTCCCAGTCTCAGGACACACAGACCACTAGGCCACTGAGCTGGTTAGATGAG
>SSNQ01034010.1:21259-40347 GCA_006942095.1 Nothobranchius kuhntae
ACACACACACACACACACACACACACACACACACACACACACACACACACACACACACACACACACACACACACACACCAATTAAAATAATGCTGATAGCGTGGACTAGAAGACAGGTGATGGTTTACGTATTTAAATGATGATCAGGCTGCTGTAAAATGTAATCTCCATCCACATCCAGACACAATCATCCTCTATTCTTTCTCTAGTTGCTCTGCTCTTGTCTGGGCTGACGTAGCTGACGGTGCGCGCGGCGCGCCTAACTAGCGGCTGATGCACATTTTACGCATTTGGAGAGGTGGGCTGGATGCTGTGCGTTTACTGGAAGATGGTCCACTTAACGCACGGGTGTAGACTACATATTAATGACAAATGAATGAAAATTAAATTGTGAGTTTTTACTTCATATTTTATAAATAAAAAGGACGGGGGAACACATTTATGACGTCTTTTTAAACTAAATTTTCTAGCGCGACCTGCCTGCTTCACTAAGTCACTGCTTATTAAGGTCCGTCCAAAATTACTGTGGGAAACGGGTAATAATGGCTCTTTGATGGGAACAGGTTGCCGACCCCTGGTATAAGATCTGAGCTGGTAAAACAAAAATCCTCATCAGCAGGCGTTTTTGAAAGTGGGGGGGACACAGCTGCCAATCACAAATTTTGCCGGGGACATGTCCCCGGCGTCCCCGGTTAAAATGACGCCTATGCCCTTCCGTTATCCGCTTTCACCGCGGTGCTGCGCTCCGTTTCAGTCAGGCTGTACAGCAGGATTTCCCCTCGTAGCAATATTTTCCCTAACTCTGATTGCTTCATGCTATAGATCGTTGGAAAGCTGCTTTTATGTACTTTTAGGAACCACTGGAATGTCCTGGATCTGATCAGCCATTCAAAAGTTATGAAATGGAGCATTTTGGATGACAAACTCAGCACGTCTCTCAATCTTTGTTGTGATTCGGTGCGCTCAAGACAGGGAATCCCGGTGGCTACCGTAATGTATTGTATATGCACGAAAAGCCCCATTTTTAATCTTTTTAGCACTTTTGGAATTTTAATGATATCTTGAACGGTTCAGGAATCAGGAATCATTTAACAAATTTGAGATAATGGTGATTTTTTTATTTTTACCTAGAATAATGGCAGGAAAAACTGGACTAACAAAGGAATATCCAAAACACAAAATCTCTTTGGAAAACTTAACCTTGATCTTACTTAAACAACCAATTAGAAAATTCAGTGTTTCAAACAAGGACTTTTCCCACACATTTTACAATGCATCAAAATGTCACAGTTTAGGGAAACCTTGAAGGAATTGTGGGAAAGGAAACTTAACGGTAACATTACTGATGACGAATGAAAAGATGCTTTGAGAAATGTAAACTCATTTACTAAATGGAAGCAATTTTGCCACTAATGGTTTGTCACAATTAACAACTTCTATCAGCTTAAACAATAATCCTTTATTTTTGGTATTTGGAATAACTGACCCAATTATTACTGATAAATATAAAAAGCTCAATGCAAATTTTCTGTGCAAGAAAATGACTCCACATTAACTGGATCAGCTCCAACATAAAATGGTAAAAGGTTATCCTCAATTATAAGCAGAAATATTGGGCAGCATTCGGTCATTTATAAGTGGTCAGACCGTCCTGCTGGATAATGTGGTGCAATCATGATCTTTTTACAAAAGATTACGCGATGGCGGTGAAAAGGGGGCTTGGGGGCGGTCTCTGCGCTGCCACGGACTTCAGTTTATCTTGGACATAACTTGCTTTTTATTGCGATCAAAGCCACTCATTAAGCTTTTTTAACAAGCCGCTCCAGAAGGTGTCTGTCCCTGTGCAGTCTCTGGTGATCTGAGCTTCAACTCTTACGGAGAGAGGCTCCCCGGCCATCATCTCAGCTGATTCTGTTTAGAAAAGCCAAACTTACGGCCCATGTTTACTTTCATTTTCAATATAGTTGCCGGCCGGAGCTCGGCAGTAACTGCCCACGTGATCATGATACCCCCTCTGTTGCGCCAAGTTGTAATATGCATTCACAAGTCCGGCGTTGCGGTGATATTAGTATCAACCGTGGCAGCACGAATGCCACAAAATTCCCGCAACACCATGCCGCCACGTTGCGTTTATATTACACGTACGCTGATTTCCCGGCATGGTGTGTCCTAAAAGAGGCTGTCTCTCGTGTTTATCTGACATGACTGTAGCACAATAAAGATTATATTCTTTCTGACCTGAAAAAGGGGGAATGGAGGTGCCTTGCCCTGTTCCAGCCTCTGGTCCACTGTCTCCTGCTGCTCTCTCTCTGATTTCTCCATGCTCGTTTTCACCGGCTGACACACTCACTCTCTTGGGAAAAAACTGCAGAATTCCCGCCTGCATCTGACCCTTTCTTTTCATGTTCTCTATCAGACAGTGCCAACTATTAACACACAAAATACAGATTATAAAAGAAGTACATGGATTAGCAAGGGCTAACATTTTTTTACAAGCCTTTTTTTAACATTACTTTTAACTAATGTCGGCATTGCTTTCCATTTGACTTATTGTCAGACTTGACTTACATAGCAACTGTGAGTAAACAGTGATTCATGACTTACCAACAAACTCCTCATAACATAGACTCTCATCAGATCAGATGTTGGTTGAAAAGTTCTCCCTCCTTGGAGTCTTTCAAATCTTCTTCTGTTAGATTTCACACACTATTTTGCTCCTTAGCGCCACGCGGCCACTAGTGTTTGGACTCGGAATTGCATCCACCTATAATCTCATCACCGCACAAAGGACAGATGAGTGACAGGACAGGGGCCAATCATATTTCAGCAGGGGCCAGTGCCCCTGTGGCCCCGCCCCTAGAACCGCCAATGCTCAGAGTTGAGCTGATGCTCCTCCATATCAACAGGAGTCAGTTGAGGTTGTTTGGGTAACTTGTTAGGGTGCCTCCTGGATGCCTCTCCAGGGAGTTGTAAGGCATGTCCTTCAGGCAGGAGGCCCCCATGGTCGACCCAGGACATGTTGGAGAAAGTACATATCCGAACTGGCCCAGGAACACCTTTGAGTGCTACCGGAGGAGCTGGTGGAGGTGGTCGGGGAGAGGATGGTTTGGAACTCCATAGTTGGGATACTGCCCCCGCGACCCGTACCCGGATAGGCGGAAGAAGACAAGATGAGACAAGTATACCTTGATCCCCAAGTTTGAGATGACATCTTTGGGACAAGGCGACAATGCATCCAAGAGAGATGGGGAAACAGTCGATGACCCACTAGGTTTAAAAAAATAGTTTCGTCTTGTTCTCATTTATGCTCAGAAAATTAGAGGCCATCCACACTTTTACCTCCTCAAGACACTGTAAAATACCTGCTTCCTATTTGACTAGAGTAAAAATTTGGCAGTCATCCATGTAACAATGAAAGGCCAGACCAAATTTCCGAAAAAGTAGCACCCAAAGGAAGCAAATATAAAGAGAACAGTGGAGGACCAAGCACCGTGCTCTGGGGAACACCGCATTGAAAGGGGGCCTCCTTGGATCAAAAGTCACCAATACTGACAGACACTGACCTATTGGACAAATATGATTTGAACCAGCTCAGGGCAACGCATCGTAATCCAACAAAATCTTCCAAACGTGACATTAAATTGAAGTGGTCAACCGTATCAAAAGCTGCAGTCAGGTCCAACAGAAGTAATAATACAGTTTCATCAGAATCTGTAGCCAGAAGTATGCCAGTAAAAACCTTAACCAGTGATGTCTCAGTAATGTGGCAGAACTTAAAACCTGATTGGAAAACCTCAGAAATCTGGTTCCCATCAAAGAAGGGAGTCAGTTGCAGAAACACAACATTTTCCAACACATTGGAGAGAAAAGGAAGCATAGAAATTATACTTAACTGTTGTGTCCATACCATATTTTTTAACAAGGACTTTAATGATAATGCAGATGTTGAGGGTCTGCCCTCGTGAGAAATTGCTGCAGTAATTTTCTCCAAAAGACTGTGCTAAATTGCTCTGAAAAAGCAGATAATAAGTTCCAGTGGCCAAGAGACACTTCATTTCCCATGATGCTTTGCACACGGAAGCAGTGTGATGACGTCACCAAAGCGGAGCCGAGAGCACGAGTTCTGCGCATGTGCGAGTTTTCCCGCCAGCTGAAAAAGCTATAAATTATAGCGAAGTCGTTCTTTGTCTTTTGCCCAGAGTCGACTGGCTTGAAGACGTTTTGCTGCGGTCGCTCCGATCAACGGCAACACGCGGGAGGTCTAAGTGCCGAAGTGGAGCTCACGGAACCACTGAAAAGCCAAACCACACAAGCCCATCAGGCCTGCTCTCCTGGTGCTGATCTCCAGCCAATGTATGAGGAAACGTTCGCATATGACTCCGGACGTGTGAGTACAGAACCTGGCTGGAAAACAGCAGAGGACCGTCAAATCAACCGAGAACTGCCGATTAAAACAACGGAGAACCGTCAAATCAAACAGTGAGGGACGCCTCGCTGTTCTGGTGATGAGTAACTCCTCTCTTTCTCTCTCTATCTTATCCCGTTTCCTTTATAGTTCAGAATAAGCAATTACACCGTAGCCTGGCAAGCCAGACTAAATAAATGTATTATTTAGTCTGGCCACGCTCCATTGACGGCTCTCGGTTGTGGGGCGGAATCTACCGTTGTCTTTCAAATGATCTCCACATTCCACTGGACAATGAATGTGACATACTCTTGTTTCACTCTGTTGCATCATCCCACCCACCAGGCATATAGAGTGCCCTGATTGGCCCACAAAGCAGATAAAGCTCTGATTTGTTCACTAAGCAGAGTACTATTATTGGCCCACCATTATGGACCAATCACAGCTCTTTATGTGTTTGAAACCCCTCTAGAGAGCTGTGATTGGCTAGCCAGAGTCCTGGTAGGAGCTGCTGAGGTTCCAATGGAGCATGCCTAGACCAAACTTTGCAAAGCAAGAATTTGGTCTAGTTCACTAGGCTAATTACACCGTGCTATTGCTTCAAATTATCAGACGGGTTTTTTCTCTTTTGTACCAAAACCGCCATCAGAACTCCAAGTAAAGTCTGTTTGTTTATTATTGTGATATCGGTGTTTGTTTAAGCTGGGCCCGGCTGGACAGGCTTTTAGATAATCAAGTTGATCTTTGTTGTTTTGTCAACTGGTGAAACGGTTAAAGTTTTACTGTGAAACTGAATTAAGGTTAAGTTACTGTGAAATTTTAAGTCACTAAGTGCAAGCTAATTCTTTTGTCTGCATCTGAGAGAGGGGAAGTCAAAGCTTACAGCTCACATTCCTCCATCACATCACACACACACACACACACACACACACACTTGTTTTTAGTGTTTGGGGGACTCAAGCTAAAGACACACTTATTGGGTCAGATTGTTTTACATTATTATTATTCATTATTTCATTGTTTATTCATTTGAAAATAGGTTAGTTAATAAATGTTGTAAAAATTCAATCCAGTTTTGCCTCAAGCGACTTTTGTTTGTGTTGGCTGAAAATTTCTGCTCCTAACGATTCCACGAACTTTCAGACAGATTGATAAGATCTTTGGATTCAATTAATTTTCCCCTATTAAAGGGGTGGTGTCCCGAAGATACCTAAGAATATCTTAATTAATTAATAAATCGGTAAATGTTCCCATATTTACAGAATTTATTGAAGAATCCAAAAGTAAATAAAAGCTTACAAATTATTCGCTCACCTAATAATCCCAACACAGAGGTCACCACTGGCCACTAGGGTGTGCTGCGATCAAACCTCGAGGGAAAAAGGTGTATTTAGGGATGTGCCTGAAGTAACGTACATGTGACTATCCCCTGCAGGGACGTGCCTGAAGTCACGTACATGTGACTATGGCTGACTGTACATACTGCTGCTTCTCATTCGGATTGCTGCTGCTCAGTCATCACACTAGTGTCTATCCATGCTACTGTTCGACTTGTATCTGTAAGTCTTCACCTGCTTGTTAAGCTAATGTAATGGTCACATTGTCAGTATGCATGCTAAGCCGTGCTGCATTTATTTACCTATTTTATCGCATTGCTTAGCTTTGGTCTTCAGCCCATGCTGCTGCTTCACTCTGCCGTTAGCTTCTGCTCACTCAGCTTTGTATGTCGCTGCAGGGCTCCTTCATCCTTGTCAATAAAGCCCTTAGACATGGAGGAGTGTACTTCTTCAGATAACATGTTTAAAATTATTTAAAACTTCACCAGAAGACAAGCTGGAGTTAACTATATTCCAGACCTCATCAGCAATAGCAGGTCAAACCTCCTTCACAAGACAGGAAGGTATGTCATCCAGAGCAAAGCCTGAGGGCTTAAGTTGCCCAAAAATGTCTGCTAACCCCTCATGGGACACAGCCTCAAATTGCCAGAGTAATGCAGAGCAGCACCGACTGTCCACAGCCGGGCCACATGACTGAGGCAGGATCACAGACACATAGTTAGCTTTACATCTAAAGAAAAACAGATTGCGAAGCACAGTGACCCCGTTTGCAGTAAGATGATGTTTTAGGTCTGTGATGTGGGCCTGTAGGTTCACTCTGACTGTTCTCACCATTCTTCACCTCTGTTTACCCCAGATTTTTCTTGGTCTGCCACTTCGAGCCTTAACCTGAACTGTGCCTGTGATCTTTCATTGCTCAATATGTTGCTAACTGTGGAAAAAGACATCTGAAATCTCTGAGACAGCTTTCTGTATCCTTCCCCTAAACCATGATGATGAACAATCTTAGCTTTCAGCTCATGTGAGAGTTGGTTAGACTGCCCATGACCATGAAGAGGTGGAAGAAAATGAATGACAATTTTCTCCGTGTTATAAAGTCTCTGAAATATAAAAACAGTAGTAAGTACATTATCATAGGCCGGATACATGAGTGTTACGGTGACAGGATACCACAGAAAATCACTACGCCCTCTGTTGTCCTGGCAGGGAATTGCTTTGCAACACTCCCCAGGTGACGGAAAAGTCAGACAGCAAAATGTTTGTCTATGTGTGTACGTCTCTCCCCTGCAGAGCTGACGGAGGAGTATAAATCAGGGTTCAGCCATCATCAAGCTCTGCAAGAACTGCTAATCACTTATTATTAATCAAATCTGTGTTATTGAGGCAGAGAAACTCACGTTGACCTGCCCAGGCCAATACAACACAGTAGACAAAGCCTATTAGCGCTAACAAACATCTAAAATTTGATACGTTTCTGAAAAGATATACCTGATTCTAACAGCTGAATTATCTTCTCAGCTTTAATCAAGTTCTACAGGAGAAGCTAATCAGTCGTTTGAACCAAATCTGTAGTCTTCAAACTGGGAAAAACCTAAAAATGAAAATAATTCAACAGCAATGCTAGCACTAACATGCTAATGCCACAACAATTCACAACAAATAGTCTTGATATGGTTTAAGGTTAAAGCCTTCACTTATCATTAGCTCAAATACACAATGATCCAATATTTAGTTGACTTTACAGGCCGAGTTAGCATTCAAGATAACCCTACATTAGCTGATGGCAAACGCAGCAAATAATTAGCTGCACTATTACTTCTTATATTTAAATTTCAAAAATCTGGTACAATACTTTATTTACCTGTCCAAATAAAAGTTTGCTAACACAGCTTACGTATTTCGTGAAGCTTTTGAGTCACATCACACCACTGTGCATGGCTCTGTGTACTGAAGCGTGTCCTCGCTGACTGATAGCTCAATTGGATGAATATGAAACTCAGTCGATCAACGTGAGAGGCCCGCATAATGATTGATTTAGCTGTAGAGGCTAGGGGAGAAAAAAAATATGAAAGATTACCTTATAGTCAACTTTAAGAATTTTTGAAAATATTCTAAGTATTTCAATTACAGACTATAGCTTTAATAATGAAATTATTTGGACAAAGATGGCAAGATGTGGAACTGATAGCACTAAGAGACCATCCAAAATGTCTTTGCTTCATTTTTTTCAGTAAGTAACATTATAGTTCAGCTCTTAATTTTGCTGGTTGAATGGGTGGACATGCTGTGCATTCATGTGCATTTAACAAAACATAGGTTGCCGCTGTCAAAAGGAGGTTTGCCGAGGTTTGGTGATGTGCCCCTCCCTTTAACAGCAGTAGCCCTGCGGTCAGGGATCTGCAACTCTGATGCGCCATCCTCCCGAAGGCAGCCCAGCAAGGTGGGTGCCCGGCTTCACCTGTCTCTTGGCCGGGAGCAGTTGCTAGACACAGAGAGGCGCCCGCTCCCGTCTCCTGAGGCAACTGAGCCATAAATATGACTGCCTTGCCTGACCTGACCTTGTCTTGTCTTGTCTAATGTCCAAAAGGGTAAATTTTCTCCTAAATATTGACCAACTTAATGTGAAAGTGTGAGCGTCCTGTCACAATGTCCCGATTGATCATGCGCCCTGGCTACTTGGCCAAGGGGATGTCCCTTTGGCTGACTGGTTAGAGCGTATGACTCTCACCCGGGAGTCTGGGGATCGAATCCCACCCGGGCCCTCGTTTCTCCACCTTGCCACATTTGGTGTTGTTGGCAGGATCCATGTAGTACTGTCAAGTAGGTCCATGGATGTGAAGTTTGTGGCACCCTGCTTTGGAGCACGAGGACGTGCTTGTGGAAAGAGGGGGGAAGATGTGACATTGTGAGTGTCCTGTCACAATGTCCCGATTGATCATGCGCCCTGGCTACTTGGCCAAGGGGATGTCTCTTTAGCTGACTGGTTAGAGCGTATGACTCTCACCCGGGAGTCTGGGGATCGAATCCTGCCCGGGCCCTCATTTCTCCACCTTGCCACATTAATAACCTTTCATCTACAGAAATAAATGCACTTTCTAATTGACCTTCTAAATCCAGAACATCATGACAAGCTGTTTTCCATCAGCCACCATACCTGCTCTCCTGGATAAACTTCCTGGTCTGCTGTGCTCCATTCCAGCTTCAGTTAAAAGAGTGATCATTCATGGGATCAAACGATGTCACACGCCGGAAGTCTGTCATCACTCAACAGCATTTTAACCATCTCGTTGACATTCTGAAGAGCAGTGGAATGTCTGTTTTCATCTCTGGCCCGATCCCCACAGTTTCTCATGAATATGGACGTTTTAGCCATCTGCTCTCTCTCCACTCCTGGCTTCAGTCTGCTTGCAGGTCCCACAGTTTTGGTTTTATCGATAATTTTAACCTGTTTTGTAACCGTTTCTCCTTTTTCAGGCGAGATGGTATTCACCCTAACTGACATGGCTCAAGCATGCTAACCGCTAACATCCGGTATGCTGTACAGTCCCATAGATATACATCTATGGTGGATTCCCTTCCACAGACATGACGGTTTACATCCTAGAGATCCTCACTTTCTCAGCCTTTGCTCAAACCACCACTTCAAATAACATCACTCCCTACAGTCCTCCAACTTCCTGTCGGTAACAAGATGGCGCCTGTGCTTGGCCACTTTTTCAAACTTTTCTCCACTAACCTCCTCTTGTCCACCTTGCTCCTGTCTGCGATCCTCTTCAGTAGTGTCCCTGCTACCATCTCCTATGATTGCCAGACTCCTTTTTCCTTCCGTTCGTTCACGATCGCCCAAGGTGCACCAAGGATGTACCTTCCTGTTTGTTTACCTGAGTGGCGTGCTGGCCCGGAGCCAAATGATTCCTACCAGGATGCCTCCAGCGATGTTTATCCGGTCCCGGGAAAACGTCGGAGGAAAAGAGGTAAACGAGCAGGAACCCAGGTAAGAATAAGACTTCTCTTAAAGCGTGGTTTATCTAGTAAACATCGGCGTGATCTTCTAGCTTCTTGTCCTTTGTTTGGCGACTTGAGCGCCACTTCCGCATTCCCGCCAGGCCGAGTTGCGGTGCGGTTTCTCCGTCAAAGTTTTTTAAGGTCTGTTTATCCTCATTCTTCAGTGGCTTCTCCTCCTGTTCCCTCCATAAGTGGTTTTTATAAACACCGTGGATCTAACCCAACTAATTTACGTCCACTAACTCTAGCTGTTTCTGTAGTTTCTGATTCCTCCACCTCACCCTCACTCAGGCCCCATGAGATGTCTAAGCTGCAGCTGTTACACCTGTTACCTGTTATTTGACCGAAAGCTTGACCAATAAACTCCTACATCGCAGATTGAAGTGTGCGGATTCTTGATCCAGCACCTTTCCCAGATGAGCGGTGACTCCTTCTGCTCATTATGTGATCATTAAAATCATACTACATTCTTGTTTAGATCAACTCTCAAATACCAAATATAATCACAAGTTTCCTTTTGTCTTTTGTTGCATGTTAAAATATACATTTTTTGAACCACCTGTTGCTTGAACTGATATTGAGAACTATCTCACTGAAGTCAAACAGGGTGTGTCTAATGAGACACCGCTGGATTTGTGAAAGTCAACACAGGCTTTCTATTCAAAACCTTCCCCTGTAGATAATGATTTTGCTTCTCAAGCATTTGTGGAATGCATTTTTTCTGTGTGTGGAGTGCTGTCATCTGGACAGAGAAAAAGAGCAACCACATCTCTGGAACAACAGGTTTTCCTTAAAATCAACAAAAAGCTCTTAAAAAAACAATTATTTATTAAGGGAAATCTAAACTACAAAAACATATCAAACCAGCTTCCAACAACTGTGATTGACTATCAGAATATGTGCAAAAAGTATCCACAACATTGTACCCATGATGGCTTGACTGTTATGTTGCAGTATTGACAGTCCGTTTCAGGGGCAGGTCAGGTTGGCTCTATTCACACATGTATCAGCACAGCATGAAACACACGAACAGTTGAGATCTTTTGAACTGGATTTCTGTTCAAACGTTTAGAACAATTCATGTCATGCTATTTGGATGACCTCAGTTTGTAGGTAAATATGAACGAGTTAACAGCTAGTCTGAGATTCACACAAGCTGTTAACGTGTCCATCTCATAGTGCAGGAGTGTCCTGCACTATTGTGGTTTTAGTGATGTCAGTCAGTTCCATTGTCTTGTCAGAACTGTAGAACCAGCATTTAATTTATTGTCTCCTAATATTCATATTTAATCTAAATTACTTCAGAGATTGCAAGTTCTGTTGACCTACATACACTTGCTGTTTTGAAAATGCATTCTGCAGCTGGTTTGTATCCTGTTCAGTTCATTTTTTGTTATTCTGCCTGGAACGTATGGTAGCTCACCTGTTCAAAAAGAATATGGTTTTGAAAAGTTTTGTTACACACAGCAATTTCTATTATCAGTATCAACAAATAAAAACTAAACTGAAACTAAAAAGTAGATGAAACTAAAACTAAACAGAACAAAAAAAAAAACTTGAAAATAAAGACTAATGAAAAATGCTTAACTATTCAAATATTGGCAAACCACAGTTTATGTATATTAAAAAGTAAAATTTCCAGCGAAGAGGAAAATTTTGAATAAACGATTACAAATATCAATGAAAAAAGATTAATTTGTTAATAGACTAAATAAAATTTGATTCAAAAAAAGACAAATGTCACAGGTGCCTTTAACAGAGCTTTGGAATTAGCGTATGTGTTCAATGAGTGGGTGACACATTTTTTTCAGTGCGGTGGTCTCTAGTAGGATTGAATACCTCGTATGGTTCTCGGGGGAACAAATATACTGTTGCACCATTTCTCAGACCTAAAATGTTCCCACATATCAGCTGAGCTTCAGACGGTGGGTTTTGGAGTCATATTTCCTGATATGTGGACATCTCGCCCCGGATTGGATAACAGCAATGCAACTCTACCACTTACTTGCAACATGGATATTTTATCTCTCAAAATACACGAGCCTGGAGGACCTTCTGCTGTGAGGTGTAGTTGCTAATGGTGACATTTAGCTTAAACTAGCCGAGACGTCCACTGCTGATTACCGGATGTTAAAACAACAACAGTCTTCCCTGTCGTGAATCAAGACCGTCAAGTCCATGAATGATAATTCACAGTGTGACATAGATCTGTGAGGATTTTCAAATACATCAGTTTCATCTTCTATTTTCTATCAGAAGCTAATGCAGGAGAAATGTGTAGGAGACTATTTTCATGTTCAGCCTGCATGAAAAACTCAGAGTGATCAATTATAATTACAAAAAAATTTTATTATTTTTTTAGTCAGTCAACCACACCTTAAACTAATGTATACAAACTCGTGTGAATTTTCACAAGAAGTTAAAGAAAATATCTGGCTGAATCTCATACAGACCAAACTTGGAAAATACTTTTCACCTGTGTTGAGTTCTCATGTGATAAAACAAGCCACTACTGTCAGTAAAACATTTACCACAAGTTTTACATGGATATGGCTTCTCACCTGTGTGAGTTCTCATGTGTTTTGTCAAGCCACTACTGTCACTAAAACATTTACCACAAGTGTTACATGGATATGGCTTCTCACCTGTGTGCGTTCTCATGTGATAAATCAAGCCACACCTGTCACTAAAACATTTACCACAAGTGTTACATGGATATGGCTTCTCACCTGTGTGAGTTCTCATGTGTTTAGTCAAGTCACCACTGACAGTAAAACATTTACCACAAGTTTTACATGGATATGGCTTCTCACCTGTGTGAGTTCTCAGGTGTTTAGTCAAGCCACTACTGTCAGTAAAACATTTACCACAAGTGTTACAAGGATATGGCTTCTCACCTGTGTGAGTTCTCATGTGATAAGTCAAGTCACTATTGTAAGTAAAACATTTACCACAAGTGTTACATAGATATGGCTTCTCACCTGTGTGAGTTCTCATGTGATAAATCAAGCCACTACTGGCAGTAAAACATTTACCACAAGTGTTACATGGATATGGCTTCTCACCTGTGTGAGTTCTCATGTGTTTAGTCAAGCTACTACGGGCAGTAAAACATTTACCACAAGTTTTACATGGATATGGCTTCTCACCTGTGTGAGTTCTCATGTGTGTAGTCAAGCTATCACTGTCAGTAAAACATTTACCACAAGTGTTACATGGATATGGCTTCTCACCTGTGTGAGTTCTCATGTGTTTAGTCAAGCTACTATGGGCAGTAAAACATTTACCACAAGTGTTACATGGATATGGCTTCTCACCTGTGTGAGTTCTCATGTGACGACATAAAAAACACTTGTGACTGAAAGATTTTCCACAGAGCTTACAATAAAATGGCCTCTCACCTATGTGAGCCCTCTTGTGCTTTTTTAGTGTCTGAACATCTACATTGTCTCCGTGATCTTCGCTTCGCAGACGTCTTTTATTACGTGTCAGTTCTTCATTGCTGTTTGATTCTGAGTTTTCTTTCCTGCATCCACCCTGATCTTGGTTCTCTGCTTCTGTAGAATTCTGACTCAAGGGCTGGTTCCTGTTGGGTTCTGGATCATGACAGTCTGTTTCGTTAGAAGGAGAAGTCTCCACGAAGATTACATGTTTTTGCTTCAATAGGAACTGCCCTTCATGCTGATGGATATAGAGTTCTGGCTGGTCCTCTGTGATCAGTGGATGTTCTGGTTCCTCCTGGTCCAAAGTGGAGGTTGACTCTTGGTCAGAGAGCTGCTTGTCAGTCAGAACCTCTTTTTCCCAGGTATGATGCTGTGGAAGTTCTGGACAGGTAAAAAGAAAAATGTTGAGTAATGTGACAATTAAAAATGTTCCAATGAAGGCAGGAAGTTCAGGGCTCTAGAATGGGATGATTCTGGTCACAAATGTGACTCAATTTCTCAATTGTGCAATTAAATATCTACACTCAGGTTGCACAAGACAAATAGTTAGAGAGATGCTAGTCTGTCAGAACCTTCTACATTTCCCAGAAATTAAGCTTTGGAAGCTCTGGACAAGTTAAAATAAACCTGGAAAACTTTGAGTGACGTAACAATTACAAAAAGAATATATATATATATACACCACTAAGTTGTAATTGTCTGATGCATCTAAAATGCATCTCAATAATTCAAATGTTGATCTCAATTACGATCTGGGTTTTAAATGATCATTAAAACTGACTTGAGCCGATTGTTAGCTTCTCCCTCATGCTTACTCTTGAGCTGCTGAGTGGGAAATCAAGCGCAGCTCTCACAGCTCCAACCACTTTCCATTTTAGTGCGAGATGCAAACACGTCTCAAGCAAGTGAGATGACTTGAGGAATGCTTGGCAGAAGTTGTTTTGAGGAGAGGATAATGGATGCAAAATGAAAGATGTTCGTGGAAAATAGTTAAAACGAATTCGGTGATGTGGAAACATCACGGGTTCGAGGAGTCAGACGTGGATCAAGTAACAATGGTGTGTAAACTTTGCTATGCTGTTGTAGCTGCACCACAGAGCAAAATTACAAATGTAGTCAATAATTTGAAGACTGCTCACAAAGTGTCTTATGATCAGGCTATGAAGGAGTATAGAGGAAAAAAAACTCAACTCCTGCTTCATCCTCACAAACCTTAATTCATGCTACCCTGTACAACGTGACCTGAAGTCCCACCAGCTCCCAGAAGGTCAGAATAACTCAGACTGGGGCCGATCGGCCCGACTAGTTTCCACAGGCATGGTTCGGTATTTTTCCTGTACTTTCGCCCCTATTTTTAGTCCATGCTCTATTGAGGTACCTGGCAAGGCAGAGTTGGGCCAATATCGTGATTCTGGATGCTGATTGGCTAGGGGCCAGCAGCAACCACAGCCTCCCAGACACTGTTCAGAGAGGTGTACCGTTTTCCCTCCTTGTAAATCTCACATTTGATGATGGACCACAGGTTCTCAATGGGGTTCAGATCAGGTGAACAAGGAGGCCATGTCATTAGTTTTTCTTCTTTTATACCCTTTCTTGCCAGCCACGCTGTGGAGTACTTGGACGCCTGTGATGGAGGGTTGTCCTGCATGAAAATCATGTTTTTCTTGAAGGATGCAGACTTCTTCCTGTACCACTGCTTGAAGAAGGTGTCTTCCAGAAACTGGCAGTAGGACTGGGAGTTGAGCTTGACTCCATCCTCAACCCGAAAAGGCCCCACAAGCTCAACTTTGAGGATACCAGCCCAAACCAGTACTCCACCTCCACCTTGCTGGTGTCTTGAGTCGGACTGGAGCTCTCTGCCCTTTACCAATCCAGCCACGGGCCCATCCATCTGGCCCATCATGACTCACTCTCATTTCATCAGTCCATAAAACCTTAGAAACATCAGTCTTGAGATATTTCTTGGCCCAGTCTTGACGTTTCAGCTTGTGTGTCTTGTTCAGTGGTGGTCGTCTTTCCGCCTTTCTTACCTTGGCCATGTCTCTGAGTATTGCACACCTTGTGCTTTTGGGCACTCCAGTGATGTTGCAGCTCTGAAATATGGCCAAACTGGTGGCAAGTGGCATCTTGGCAGCTGCACGCTTGACTTTTCTCAGTTCATGGGCAGTTATTTTGCGCCTTAGTTTGTCCACACGCTTCTTGCGACCCTGTTGACTATTTTGAATGAAATGATTGATTATTCGATGATCACGCTTCAGAAGCTTTGCAATTGTAAGACTGCTGCATCCCTCTGCAAGATATCTCACTATTTTTGACCTTTCTGAGCCTGTCAAGTCCTTCTTTTGACCCATTTTGCCAAAGGAAAGGAAGTTGTCTAATAATTATGCACACCTGATATAGGGTGTTGATGTCATTAGACCACACCCCTTCTCATTACAGAGATGCACATCACCTAATATGCTTAATTGGAAGTAGGCTTTCGAGCCTATACAGCTTGGAGTAAGACAATATGCATGAAGAGGATGATGTGGACAAAATACTCATTTGCCTAATAATTCTGCACTCCCTGTATGTTCCAGTCATGAGTCATTTATATTTCAGTATGCTAATGTTTCTTGCATTGCATCATGGGAATTTTGGGCAAGAAATTATGTGTTTTACTTATAATTTGGTTGGTTTACTTATGTAGCGTTATGAAGCTTATAATGGTCTGCCCTTAACAGCTGCCCCTTCACACAGTAACATCACCAAGGTCGGACGCTTGGTTCAGTATGTTTACTTAATGTGTCCAATCCGGTTTACTAAGATTGGTAAACAATTAGGAGATATAAAAGAAGGCAACGCCATTTTATATTCAGTTCCACGTTAAGTTCCACGTTGACATCAGCTCTGTTCGATCCGAGCTCCAAAGGAGTTACATCATATTCTCAACATTGTTTTCAACCAGCTCTCAATCCATCACCGCAAAGAGGAGTACAGGCTGGCCAGCTGTATTTCCTGTTTTAAGCTGAGAACTGTCAAGCTGGAGATTTCCGTCGTTTGTACCAACGAGACAACGTTCCTTCAAAATAAGAGTGAACTTGCTGACGCCTGCCGACTACTACCGGAGTTATCCTCAGACGGGCGTTGTGTGCTGTGACCGCTGTTTCAACCAGCTCCAGTACAACCGAGGTCTTAGGACCTGGCAATTCCTGATCTACACGGGAGACTCCATCTACGGTATGTGGCAATATGGCGGCTCATGTCATCAGCTTCTGAAGCCTCGTGGTAGCCTAGTCATAACAAACCAGATTCACTACGTCAGCCTAGAGATTCTGAACAAAACACACACACACACCAACACGAAACATCTAAATCCAAATGCATTCATCATTGAGATAGTCCTGGTAGATTGTAAGAATTTATAATTATAGAAATTAAAGATTCTTAAATGATCCCAACTCTCTCTCTTTTCTTGTCTCTCAGTCAATACAGAGTGTTTAAGTAAACTCCCTGATGATAAAAACAACCACTTCTGATTGATTACTTAGATCTAATTACAGAGTATAAATATACAAAATCAGATAATTAAATTATCTAATTACAGTGTATAAATATACAACTTCAAATCACTACATTTTCTAATTGTGACCACTTACAAAACATTACAATCAATGTATCGAAATATGATTATGATTCATTGAAGAAGCAAGCCATAACCAATTGTAGTGGAATGCAGTTTTTATGTTTTTTTTACCGCGGCACCAGCGTTATATCCAAACTTAAAATATAGTCAGGATTCTAAAATTAACTCTAAAGTTAACGGGTAACCAGTGCAGAGACGTTAGAATAGGAGTGATGTGAGCTCTTCTGTTTGCTCCAGTTAGAGCCTCGAGGCTCTAACTGCAGATTTGATCGCTCTCGATCCAGCCCTAAAATAAAGCTGATTTGCCTAAAATGAGCAGTTTCAAGAAGTCCCTTATTGTGACATCACAGTAAGGAAAACAAACATAGCACCCCCCCTCACCTGTTGACCCCGGAGCAGCAGCAGCTCTGATCTCAGCCTCAGGAAACAGTGACAAAAGGAGTTGGTGTCTGTCTGGTTCTGCTTCATCGTGGTCTCTTTCCTTACCAGCAGGAGTCACAAGGGAGGTCACCGTCTCCTGCTTCAGTACACACTGCTCTTCATCCTGACTGATGCAGAGCTCCTCTTGTTTTACAATCTGCAAAGGTTCTGGCTCATCCTGCTCCACTTTCATCTGTGGAGGTTCTGGTCCCTCCTGTAAAGGTTCTGCTTGTTCCTGTTCCAAACTGGAGGTCCTCTCCTGGTTCCAGAGCTGGTGGTCAGTCAGAACCTCCTCATCTGTCCTGACATAATGCAGTGGGAGTTCTGGACAGACAAACAGACCAAACAAAAAGCTGAGTCATGTGACAATAAGAAAGCACACTTCACTTGAACCATCTGATGCATCTGAAGATGTTTTAGAAAACAATGAACTTTTAACCTGTGTGTGTGTGTGTGTGTGTGTGTGTGACTGGACCATAGACTGTACATACTGGACAATTCGATTCCATAGGCTCCAATAACACGTTTTTTGTCTATAATGGGAGGTGGCCAGCACCGCCATTTTGACCGTGTCACAGGTTCCGTCCAGCCCAGACAATTCCATAAAAGGGAAGAGAGGAGGAGCTGAGGGTGGGGCTGTAAGGCTGGGATCGAGTGACGACACCCGGGCGAACTAGCTATGAGCTAACCTGAAGTTAACCCTGGCTAACCCAAAGCTAACGCGGAGGTGGGAGCCGAGATAACGAATGTAGCCACCTAGCTTCAACCCTACCGGAGCTAACTGTGGAACACCCATCGACCTGAACCTCACACGACGTTTAGGTGGAGGTTGTTGGCGCCTGTTCGTGAAAAGTACCTGGATTAAAAAAGTATTAAATCGTTAAGTTTATTATTTATTTCCGTAATGAAAACATATTTTGCTTTGAGCAACTTTTCAGTACCGTATTTTCCGGGCTATCGCTCCTGAGTCGCACCAGCCATTAAATGTATAATGAAGAAAAAATATATTTAAGTCGTATTTTGGGGGGACATTTTATTATTTTTCTTACAAAATCTGAGACCAAGCGTTTCACATTGCAAGACAAGCACCGGTAACCATAACAGAATGAACAACAGCGCGCCATGGTCTCCAGCCAGCAGAGGAGAGGATGGCGGTGTTTCAAACCCTCCCGGTCGGCGAGGAGAGCTCATTCCTGGGCTGGAGCCGGCCCTCAGCACCCCGCCACAGGCTCCAACAGATGCTGGCGGTGTTTGAAACCCTCCCAGCGGGACAGGGGAAGTCATTCTTGGGTCAGAGTTGGCTCGCAGCAGCGCGGTGTAGCCTACATATTTTGTTATATAAGTCGCAGGACCGGCCAAACTATGTAAAATAGTGCGAGTTATAGTCCGGAATATACGGCAGTTATTAGTATTCAAGCTAAATTTCATTTTATATATTTCCAAAACGTAATACTTGTTTGTATCTTGTACAGCCAACTAGCCTTTATTCTGGACTCAGTACAATTTACCAAAATTAAAGAGACATTATACAGATGAAGTAAGCACAAGATAACTTACTGGAAGACACGGAATTATCATCAGAACCAGAACAAGAGAGCCTGATAACAGTCATGTGAAAATAACAGTTAAAAAGTATGTATGTGTAATAGAAATAAAAATATATTAGAATTAGTGTAACTCACTGTGATCCAAACAATAAATCAGCCATAGCTGATTAGTAAATATGACATGAGGTCTGGGAGTTTTTAAGTTTCATTCTTTTATTACATTTTTTTCTTAGATCTGTTAAAAGGTCACCATGGCAGCCTGTGTGTCTCCAACATCAGCTACACAACGCAGCAAGTGTAAGTTCC
>SSNQ01034010.1:55360-60360 GCA_006942095.1 Nothobranchius kuhntae
GCTTTCAGCTCATGTGAGAGTTGGTTAGACTGCCCATGACCATGAAGAGGTGGAAGAAAATGAATGACAATTTTCTCCGTGTTATAAAGTCTCTGAAATATAAAAACAGTAGTAAGTACACTATCATGGGCCCGGATACATGAGTGTTACGGTGACAGGATACCACAGAAAATCACTACGCCCTCTGTTGTCCTGGCAGGGAATTGCTTTGCAACACTCCCAGATGACGGAAAAGTCAGACAGCAAAATGTTTGTCTATGTGTGTACGTCTCTCCCCTGCAGAGCTGACGGAGGAGTATAAATCAGGGTTCAGCCATCATCAAGCTCTGCAAGAACTGCTAATCACTTATTATTAATCAAATCTGTGTTATTGAGGCAGAGAAACTCACGTTGACCTGCCCAGGCCAATACAACACAGTAGACAAAGCCTATTAGCGCTAAAAAACATCTAAAATTTGATACATTTCTGCTCAGATATAGCTGATTCTAACAGCTGAATTATCTTCTCAGCCTTAATCAAGTTCTACAGGAGAAGCTAATCAGTCGTTTGAACCAAATCTGTAGTCTTCAAACTGGGAAAAACCTAAAAATGAAAATAATTCAACAGCAATGCTAGCACTAACATGCTAATGCCACAACAATTCACAACAAATAGTCTTGATATGGTTTAAGGTTAAAGCCTTCACTTATCATTAGCTCAAATACACAATGATCCAATATTTAGTTGACTTTACAGGCCGAGTTAGCATTCAAGATAACCCTACATTAGCTGATGGCAAACGCAGCAAATAATTAGCTGCACTATTACTTCTTATATTTAAATTTCAAAAATCTGGTACAATACTTTATTTACCTGTCCAAATAAAAGTTTGCTAACACAGCTTACGTATTTCGTGAAGCTTTTGAGTCACATCACACCACTGTGCATGGCTCTGTGTACTGAAGCGCGTCCTCGCTGACTGATAGCTCAATCGGATGAATATGAAACTCAGTCGATCAACGTGAGAGGCCCGCATAATGATTGATTTAGCTGTAGAGGCTGGGGGAGAAAAAAAATTATGAAAGATTACCTTATAGTCAACTTTTAAGAATTTTTGAAAATATTCTAAGTATTTCAATTACGGACTATAGCTTTAATAATGAAATTATTTGGACAAAGATGGCAAGATGTGGAACTGATAGCACTAAGAGACCATCCAAAATGTCTTTGCTTCATTTTTTTCAGTAAGTAACATTATAGGTCAGCTCTTAATTTTGCTGGTTGAATGGGTGGACATGCTGTGCATTCATGTGCATTTAACAAAACATAGGTTGCCGCTGTCAAAAGGTTTGCCGAGGTTTGGTGATGTGCCCCTCCCTTTAACAGCAGTAGCCCTGCGATCAGGGATCTGCAAATCTGATGCTCCATCCTCCCGAAGGCAGCCCAGCAAGGTGGGTGCCCGGCTTCACCTGTCTCTTGGCCGGGAGCAGTTGCTAGACAGAGAGAGGCGTCCGCTCCCATCTCCTGAGGCAACTGAGCCATAAACATGACTGCCTGGCCTGGCCTGACCTTGTCTTGTCTTGTCTAATGTCCAAAAGGGTAAATTTTCTCCTAAATATTGACCAACTTAATGTGAAAGTGTGAGCGTCCTGTCACAATGTCCCGATTGATCATGCGCCCTGGCTACTTGGCCAAGGGGATGTCCCTTTGGCTGACTGGTTAGAGCGTATGACTCTCACCCGGGAGTCTGGGGATCGAATCCCACCCGGGCCCTCATTTCTCCACCTTGCCACATTTGGTGTTGTTGGCAGGATCCATGTAGTACTGTCAAGTAGGCCCATGGATGTGAAGTTTATGGCACCCTGCTTTGGAGCACGAGGACGTGCTTGTGGAAAGAGGGGGGAAGATGTGACAGTGTGAGCGTTCTGTCACAATGTCCCGATTGATCATGCGCCCTGGCTACTTGGCCAAGGGGATGTCCCTTTGGCTGACTGGTTAGAGCGTATGACTCTCACCCGGGAGTCTGGGGATCGAATCCCGCCCGGGCCCTCGTTTCTCCACCTTGCCACATTAATAACCTTTCATCTACAGAAATAAATTCACTGTCTAGGTGACCTTCTAAATCCAGAACGTCATGACGACCTGTTTTCCTTCAGCCACCATACCTGCTCTCCTGGATAAACTTCCTGGTCTGCTGTGCTCCATTCCAGCTTCAGTTAAAAGAGTGATCATTCATGTGGGATCAAACGATGTCACACGCCGGAAGTCTGTCATCACTCAACAGCATTTTAACCATCTCTTTGACATTCTGAAGAGCAGTGGAATGTCTGTTTTCATCTCTGGCCCGATCCCCACAGTTTCTCATGGATATGGACGTTTTAGCCATCTGCTCTCTCTCCACCCCTGGCTTCAGTCTGCTTGCAGGTCCCACAGTTTTGGTTTTATCGATAATTTTAACCTGTTTTGGAACCGTTTCTCCTTTTTCAGGCGAGATGGTATTCACCCTAACTGACATGGCTCAAGCATGCTAACCGCTAACATCCGGTATGCTGTGCAGTCCCATAGATATACATCTATGGTGGATTCCCTTCCACAAACATGACGGTTTACATCCTAGAGATCTTCACTTTCTCAGCCTTTGCTCAAACCTCCACTTCAAATAACATCACTCCCTACTAGGGGTTGTACGAACTAGTCGACTAGTTGACTTCACGGCTCTGTAGTGACTTTTTATGCCTGTCATCAACTAGTCGCTGTCACGTGATAATGACTGACAAGATGCAGTCCTCGGAAAAGACAGCAGGTGATGAGCCCCTGCGCGTCTGGATCGAGGCGGAGGCGACGCGCTGTGCGGTACTAACACCGGCGATAAAACGGACATTTAACCTAACTGTGACCTTTTCCCTCTTGCAATGTTACCTTCCCCTCACCCCATCCTAATCTTAACCAGTTTGTGCATGCAAAGCTCTGATCGTTGAAGTGCGCTCCAGACATTGCGTCCTGAGCACCGCCAAATCAGGTGTCACCACCTCAAAAACAAAGTAAACACGCGATCGTTCATGTCGGCTCATTTCCTTTCATGTTTTCTGTCTGTTATTTGTGCCTGATGCGTTTCGCTGCTGCGGAGCGAGGCGCATCACCTGTTGTCTTCCAGTGACGCACCCCCAAGATTCCACTATCTCCACTCCGCTCCGCTCCGGCATGAACTCCGCAGCAAAAACGGTCCCGTTGTAGTCGGCCGGCGAGCAGCGGCACTCCGCTGTTTTTGCGGTCGGTAGATATTTTAGAACTGCAGTTCAAAGGTAACTCATAAGGTGAATATATATGAACCCAGGTAGCAGTTTCTCTTTAGGATTGAGAGGAGATGCAGGAAGATAATAAACAGGCAGGACAGAAAAATAGTCAAATAAAAACAAGTTAGTTTTTGTACCTGCTGGTTGCAACAAACAAACACCACTGAAGGTAATCAGAAGTGAGGAACAGAAAATGAAATAATTATTTTAATGTTTAGAGCAGCAGGAACTCCGAGAGGCTGCAGGCGCATCAGTGAGTTTGCGGCTGCTGCGCAGGGGGAGGGGGGAGAGGGCTGAAGTAGGATGCAGAAACTACCGTTGTTAAAAGAGATGTGTTAACTTAGAAAATGTGGGCGCAATTTTAATTGTCAAAAACTCCAGCGAACCTACCGACCGACCCCCCCCCGCTTCCGGCGTATGACGTCATCGACTAGTCGAAGTCGACTCGACTTTCATTACTTGACTGTCGACTTTGAAAAAAATAAAGTCGTGCAGGCCCTACTCCCTACAGTCCTCCAACTTCCTGTCGGTAACAAGATGGCGCCTGTGCCCTACTCCCTACAGTCCTCCAACTTCCTGTCGGTAACAAGATGGCGCCTGTGCTTGGCCACTTTTTCAAACTTTTCTCCACTAACCTCCTCTTTTCCACTTTGCTCCTGTCTGCGATCCTCTTCAGTAGTGTCCCTGCTACCATCTCCTATGATTGCCAGACTCCTTTTTCATTCCGTTCGTTCACGATCGCCCAAGGTGCACCAAGGACGTACCTTCCTGTTTGTTTACCTGAGCGGCGTGCTGGCCCGGAGCCAAATGATTCCTACCAGGATGCCTCCAGCGATGTTTATCCGGTCCCCGGAAAACGTCGGAGGAAAAGAGGTAAATGAGCAGGAACCCAGGTAAGAATAAGACATCTCTTAAAGCGTGGTTTATCTAGTAAACATCGGCGTGATCTTCTAGCTTCTTGTCCTTTGTTTGGCGACTTGAGCGCCACTTCCGCATTCCCGCCAGGCCGCGTTACGACGTGGTTTCTCCGTCCAAGTTTTTTAAGGTCTGTTTATCCTCATTCTTCAGTGGCTTCTCCTCCTGTTCCCTCCATAAGTGGTTTTTATAAACACCGTGGATCTAACCCAACTAATTTACGTCCACTAACTCCAGCTGTTTCTGTAGTTTCTGATTCCTCCACCTCACCCTCACTCAGGCCCCATGAGATGTCTAAGCTGCAGCTGTTACACCTGTTACACCAGAGACCTTCATCAGGAATTCCTGATGAAGGTCTCTGACCAAAAGCTTGACCAATAAACTCCTACATCGCAGATTGAAGTGTGCGGAGTCTTGATCCAGCACCTTTCCCAGATGAGCGGTGACTCCTTCTACTCATTATGTGATCATTAAAATCATACTGCATTCATGTTTAGATCAACTCTCAAATACCAAATATAATCACAAGTTTCCTTTTATTTTGTCTTTTGTTGCATGTTAAAATATACATTTTTTGAACCACCTGTTGCTTGAACTGATATTGAGAACTATCTCACTGAAGTCAAACAGGGCGTGTCTAATGAGACACCGCTGGATTTGTGAAAGTCACCACAGGCTTTCTATTCAAAACCTTCCCCTGTAGATAATGATTTGGCTTCTCAAGCATTTGTGGAATGCATTTTTTCTGTGTGTGGACTGCTGTCATCTGGACAGAGAAAAAACAACCACATCTCTGGAACAACGGGTTTTCC
>SSNQ01034010.1:65360-92354 GCA_006942095.1 Nothobranchius kuhntae
TACCGCGATAATAATGAAAACCATGATCACTTTGGTCACAATAACCGCGAGGTTACATTTTCACACTGTGACAACTCTATTACAGGGAGTGCAGAATTATTAGGCGAGTTGTATTTTTGAGGAATAATTTTATTATTGAACAACAACCATGTTCTCAATGAACCCAAAAAACTCATTAATATCAAAGCTGAATGTTTTTGAAAGTAGTTTTTAGTTTTAGCTATTTTAGGGGGATATCTGTGTGTGAAGGTGACTATTACTGTGCATAATTATTAGGCAACTTAACAAAAAACAAATATATATCCATTTCAATTATTTATTTTTACCAGTGAAACCAATATAACATCTCCACATTCCGAAATATACATTTCTGACATTCAAAAACAATACAAAAACAAAGCAGCGACCAATATAGCCACCTTTCTTTGCAAGGACACTCAAAAGCCTGCCATCCATGGACTCTGTCAGTGTTTTGATCTGTTCACCATCAACATTGCGTGCAGCAGCAACCACAGCCTCCCAGACACTGTTCAGAGAGGTGTACCGTTCTCCCTCCTTGTAAATCTCACATTTGATGATGGACCACAGGTTCTCAATGGGGTTCAGATCAGGTGAACAAGGAGGCCATGTCATTAGTTTTTCTTCTTTTATACCCTTTCTTGCCAGCCACGCTGTGGAGAACTTGGACGCCTGTGATGGAGCATTGTCCTGCATGAAAATCGTGTTTTTCTTGAAGGATGCAGACTTCTTCCTGTACCACTGCTTGAAGAAGGTGTCTTCCAGAAACTGGCAGTAGGACTGGGAGTTGAGCTTGACTCCATCCTCAACCCGAAAAGGCCCCACAAGCTCATCTTTGATGATACCAGCCCAAACCAGTACTCCACCTCCACCTTGCTGGCGTCTGAGTCGGACTGGAGCTCTCTGCCCTTTACCAATCCAGCCACGGGCCCATCCATCTGGTCCATCAAGACTCACTCTCATTTCATCAGTCCATAAAACCTTAGAAACATCAGTCTGGAGATATTTCATGGCCCAGTCTTGACATTTCAGCTTGTGTGTCTTGTTCAGTGGTGGTCGTCTTTCAGCCTTTCTTACCTTGGCCATGTCTCTGAGTGTTGCACACCTTGTGCTTTTGGGCACTCCAGTGATGTTGCAGCTCTGAAATGTAGCCAAACTGGTGGCAAGTGGCATCTTGGCAGCTGCACGCTTGACTTTTCTCACTTCATGGGCAGTTATTTTGCGCCTTGGTTTGTCCACACGCTTCTTGCGACCCTGTTGACTATTTTGAATGAAACGCTTGATTGTTCGATGATCACGCTTCAGAAGCTTTGCAATTTTAAGACTGCTGAATCCCTATGCAAGATATCTCACTATTTTTGACTTTTCTGAGCCTGTCAAGTCCTTCTTTTGACCCATTTTGCCAAAGGAAAGGAAGTTGCCTAATAATTATGCACACCTGATATACGTAGGGTGTTGATGTCATTAGACCACACCCCATCTCATTACAGAGATGCACATCACCTAATATGCTTAATTGGTAGTAGGCTTTCGAGCCTATACAGCTTGGAGTAAGACAACATGCATGAAGAGGACAAAATACTCATTTGCCTAATAATTCTGCACTCCCTGTATGTTCCAGTCATGAGTCATTTATATTTCAGTATGCTAATGTTTCTTGCATTACAGCATGGGAATTTTGGGCAAGAAATTATGTGTTTTACTTATAATTTGGTTGGTTTACTTACTAATTGTGACCACTTACAAAACATTACGATCAATGTATCGAAATATGATTATGATTCATTGAAGAAGCAAGCCATAACCAATTATAGTGGAATGCAGTTTTGTTTTTTTACCGCGGCACCAGCATTAGATCCAAACTTAAAATATAGTCAGGATTCTAAAATTAACTCTAAAGTTAACGGGTAACCAGTGCAGAGACGTTAGAATAGGAGTGATGTGAGCTCTTCAGTTTGCTCCAGTTAGAGCCTTGAGGATCTAAATGCAGATTTGATCGCTCCCGATCCAGCCCTAAAATAAAGCTGATTTGCCAAAAATGAGCAGTTTCAAGAAGTCCCTTATTGTGACATCACAGTAAGGAAAACAAACATAGCACCCCCCCCCCCCACACACCTGTTGACCCTGGAGCAGCAGCAGCTCTGATCTCAGCCTCAGGAAACAGTGACAAGAGGAGTTGGTGTCTGTCTGGTTCTGCTTCATCGTGGTCTCTTTCCTCACCAGCAGGAGTCACAAGGGAGGTCACCGTCTCCTGCTTCAGTACACACTGCTCTTCATCCTGACTGATGCAGAGCTCCTCTTGTTTTACAATCTGCAAAGGTTCTGGCTCATCCTGCTCCACTTTCATCTGTGGAGGTTCTGGTCCCTCCTGTAAAGGTTCTGCTTGTTCCTGCTCCAAACTGGAGGTCCTCTCCTGGTTCCAGAGCTGCTGGTCAGTCAGAACCTCCTCATCTGTCCTGACATAATGCAGTGGGAGTTCTGGACAGACAAACAGACCAAACAAAAAGCTGAGTCATGTGACAATAAGAAAGCACACTTCACTTGAACCATCTGATGCATCTGAACATGTTTTAGAAAACAATGAACTCTTAACCTGTGTGTGTGTGTGTGTGTGTGACTGGACTCAGTATCTATCAGACTGACTCGTTTAACAAGTCTCTGATTGTAGAACATCAGCTGGAAACGTTCACCAAGTCTTTAAAGTTTGTCTCTTTTAAACTGATTTAGTGGAGTTCCTGAAAATGAAAACTTCCTAAAATCCCTGAAATATTATTGATTTGTTTCTCTAAAGTGGAACAAAGTTGACCGCAGACTGATTTCAGCTCAGTTGTGTCAAAAAGCTTAGGGGGAGTAGGGGATGAGCAACTATGACAGGTATAAAGGTTGGTTTATGCTTGACGCGTCCGCGAGGTCCGCACGGCTCCGCGCGGAAAAGTTGCGTCATTTTAACAACCACGCCCCTCCACCGCGTCTCCGCACGGCCCAAGATTTCCGCAACGCGCACCTCGGAAAATTTCTAACCACGCGGACGGTCGGACGCGGAAAAACATGGCGGACCGGCACGGCAGAGGTTCGTAAATACAGACATTTGTATGATTCAGCTCTCAGAGATCACCGTGATCAACATGTTGTTAATAATTCTTGGAGAGAAATAGCTCGCACTGTCGGAAAAGACGAGAACGCTGTTAAAAATGCTGAAATGCCATGTTGTAAACAGTGATTTCTACTTCTACTGTGGTGTAGTGTTGGGTGCATGCTGTAGAGCTCCATGCTGCCCCTACAGNGTTATTTTTATTTTAGACTAGACATGCATTGAACACAATGGTGCCCACTAAACAAAGGCAGAATAAACAAAGTCTAACGGCCGCTCAGCGTCAGCGATACGACGCGGTCAAGTTAGGATTCGACAGGTTCTTTGCTCCGAGGAAAAATGTAACATATGAGTGGGCTAAATTCAACAAGAGGTTCCAGCAGCCAGCAGAACCCGTGCACGCCTTTATTACGGTGCTGTACACTCTGGCGGAGAACTGTGAGTACGGCAGCTTGCATGATGAACTTCTGAGGGACAGATTAGTGGTGGGGATTAAAGATTCGTCATTGTCTGAGAAGATGCAACTTGATAAAGACCTCACCCTGGCAAAGGCTATTACAATGGCTAGACAGTCAGAAGAAATTAAGAGACAGCAGTCAGACTTGAGGGAGTCAAGCGACAACACAGCAGCTGTGGACACGATGCAAATTAGGAGAGGGAAACCGTTCAAACAGAAATACAAGGAGTTTTCTCAGGGACAACAGAGAAACCTGAGGTTGGGGGTAAGCGCTACAGAAACCAATTCATGTGGCAGGTGTGGACGGACACCCCTTCATTCAGTGTCTCAGTGCCCGGCTAATTCAGTAGAGTGTCATAACTGCGGGAAACGTGGTCACTTTGAGAGGATGTGCAGGTCCACTAAAGGTTGGTTTATGCTTGACGCGTCCGCGAGGTCCGCACGGCTCCGCGCGGAAAAGTTGCGTCATTTTGCGTCATTTTAACAACCACGCCCCTCCACCGCGTCTCCGCACGGCCCAAGATTTCCGCAACGCGCACCTCGGAAAATTTCTAACCACGCGGACGGTCGGACGCGGAAAAACATGGCGGACCGGCACGGCAGAGGTTCGTAAATACAGACATTTGTATGATTCAGCTCTCAGAGATCACCGTGATCAACATGTTAATAATTCTTGGAGAGAAATAGCTCGCACTGTCGGAAAAGACGAGAACGCTGTTAAAAATGCTGAAATGCCATGTTGTAAACAGTGATTTCTACTTCTACTATGGTGTAGTGTTGGGTGCATGCTGTAGAGCTCCATGCTGCCCCTACAGTTTGGGAGAATATTGGCTCACCGCAGAGACGAGCCGCACAAACCATAAACACTGCGAGTTGTGAAGCGCGTTCCATCCGCGAGCCGCATCACCGCGCGGAAAGTGAATGCGTCAAGCATAAACCAAGCTTTAGGAGGCTAGACCATTCAGGGCTTTTTAGGTAAAAGTTAGAACTAGGGATGCACCGATGGATCGGCATTTGATCGTAATCGGCCGATAGTGCCCCTTTCGGTTTTGATCGGAGTTTTCAAAATAGATCAAAGCAGACCGATCAGGTAGGGTTGTCACGGTAACCAGTGTAGTGGTAAACCCCGGTAAAAAAAAAGTTGACAATAATAATAACAGTTTTGTTTAAAAAAAAAACTATTATCTTGGTGGGTTTACTGTGGCTGCGGTGTAGGCGCGGTGACCCTAACCAGCCACCGTATCATCTGCTGCAGTTGCCGGCGGCACATGAGCACTTTGTTGTTTACAGCCAAAACTTTCTTGAAGCTAAAGCTGAAATAATGGCCAAAGGAAGAGACGGCAGCGCTCAGGAGGACATTTATTATCCCTCAAAGAAGACAAAGTGGGAAGTACGGGCATCTTTTAGATATTTGAAGAATGCCGAGGGACAGTTTATAGAAGTCTTGTTTGCAGCACGTGCAGAAAAATGGTCTGTGAAAGGCAGCAACACTTCAAATCTCATGACACATCTGCGTGACCATCACCCACAACTCTACAGTCAACGCAAGGCAAGCTAACGTTAGCATTTTAGCTCAAATGCGTGATCCGAGGATTTGGGTTGAGGGAGAATGCAACGAGTGGCTATATAAAGCAGCCGCAGTGCCGCTACCTGCATATAAACCGTGTCGCGGACACCGCCATGTTGAAATGACACTATGCATTACGGGGCTCCCAGGGGCAGATAAGAGTTGGTCTCTCTCCGAGAATAATTATGAATTTAACAATGATTACTGCCTGATGACATTTTTCCACATCTGCAAAGCTCACTGGAAGGACACAAACCGAGGACAGTATTTACCTGATATAGGGTTTATTACTCAAGTAAGGGTAAAAAAGTATCTGATTAGAAGGCTACTTGAGTACTGAGTATCATCTGAAGTAATATTTTTAAAATGATGACATCAAACAGACATAAAATAAGAAGTTATGGGCAAATATTGGTAATTTAAAGACTAAAGGGAAAAAATGTAAACAAATAAACAACATAATTACAAAAAAACACATTTTAGACAATTTAAACACAAACTGAGGACAATATTTTCCTGATTTACAGGGTTTATTTAATTGTGTGAAAATGTAGCACGTTTAAAAAAAAATACCGCGATAATACCGAAAACCGTGGTAATTTTGGTCACAATAACCGTGAGGTTAAATTTTCACACCGTGACAACCAGACAATTTTAGATTAGGTTACATTTCATTTATTCCCAGATTATGTAGTTTGTAGCACTCATTATAATGTTGTAGAAAATTTCTGGCCAATCCATGTGATCTGTATCGGTGATCGGTATTGGTGATCAGCATTCTTTGATATCGGTATCGGTGATCGGCAGCAAAAAACCTGATCAGTGCATCCCTAGTTAGAACCTTGTGTTGAATTCGAAATTTCACAGGAATCCATTGTAGATCCGCCAGAATGGTGGTGATGTGGCAGCATCTATTAGCATTAGAAAGAAATCTGGCTGCAGTATTCTGGACTTTCTGCAGACGATTTAGGACAGATACATTTACACTAATTAGAACCGAGTTGGAAAAATCGAGTCTGGAAGTGATAAATGCATGAGTCACTGATTCTAAGTGTGGCCTCTTAAGAATGGGCTTTAGTCGGGCAAGGCGACGAAGCTGGAAGAAGTAGGATCGAACAGTGTCATTAACATGTGCACTCATTGATAAGTCAACATCCAGTTTAACCCCAAGGCTGGTCACACATGAATTAAGGTTTAGGGGGGAGAGATCAAAGGCAGCAGAAGTATACAGATGATGTTTTGGTTTGAATAGAATGGCCTCAGTCTTATTGTCATTGAACTTCAGGAAATTGGAAGCTAGCCAGGTTTTAATTTCTGAGAGACAATCTGAGAGCTGGGTAATGGAACTTAGTTGATTTAAAGCCATATAAATTTGACAGTCATCGGCGTATATGTGATAATGTAGGCCGTGTTTAGCAATAATGTTTCCCAGTGGCAAAATATAAATAAAAAAAGAGGAGTGGACCAAGAATAGAGCCCTGGGGAACCCCCCAGGGGAGCGGGACAAAAGGAGAGGAGCAATCGCCTATGTGGATGCTGAAGCTCCTGTCAGACAGATAGGAGTGAAACCAATTTAGCGCAGTGCCAGTGACTCCAACAAATGATTTCAGCCTAGTTAGCAGAATGTTATGGTCAACTGTATCGAATGCCGCTGATAGGTCTAGCAGTAGTAACAGAACACAGGAACCAGCATCAGTTTCTGTCAGAATGTCATTTAACACACGAATATCTGCAGACTCGGTGCTATGATTTGGCCTAAAAGTAGACTGAAAATGGTCGAGTAGTGAATGTTCCAGTAAATGATGTGAGAGTTGAGCATGTACCACTTTTTCAATAACCTTTGATAAAAAAAGAAGTTTGGAGATTGGACGGAAACTTGCATAGTCATTTTGATCCAGGCCAGGTTTTTTCAATAGATGTTGGACGACCGCCTTCTTAAAGGATTCTGGAAACACTCCCGATGACAAACTGGAATTTAAAATACTCAAAATAAAAGGACCCACTTCTGGCAGGGTCCCAAGTAGCAACATGGGGGGAGAGCATCCAGAGGGGAGCCTGAGGGTTTCATGGACTTGATTCATTTATCCAGATCTTGAAGGGAGACAGGATCAAAATCAGAGAATAGAGGAGAACAGGGTGGTTCTTTCTGGGTAACAGGTCCCAACAGATTCTGTCTAATAGAACAGATTTTTTTCAGGAAAAAAATCTGAAAATCAGTGCAAAGTGCTATGGTTGGTGTGGAGGGGGCGGTGGATTCCTTTAGAGAAAGAACAGAGTTAATGGTACTGGAAAGCTTGCGTTGATCACCACGATGCCTCTCAATGATGTTGGCAAAATAATTATTTTTAGCTGATCTGACAGCTTTAAAGCTGATAAAGCCAAGATGGCGCCGAGGATGGTCGCCCTGGTGCTAACGTGCGTCGTGTTTTGTTTGTTTTTGTCTGTAAATTGTTTGTCAGCGTGCTCTTACACCCGTGAAGAGCTTCTAAACGTCAGAACATCAACGCCGACGGACCTACTTCCAGTTTTTTTAGTGAGTGTGGCGGATTTGGTCCACTTTTTTATTAAGAAAGTGAGACGCCGTAGGAGAGGAAAACGTGCGGGAGTGCTCGTGCGTCTACGAAGACGCGGCTCACGTACGCCTTTACCTGGGATTTTCCTCTCCAATGTCCGCTCACTTAGTAACAAGACGGATGAACTGGCGTTGCTGATGAGACGGAACAGAGACGTTTCTTCCTCTTCTGTCTTATGCATCATGGAGACATGGCTCAACGAGCAGATCCC
Source organism: Nothobranchius kuhntae (assembly GCA_006942095.1). NCBI lineage: Eukaryota > Metazoa > Chordata > Actinopteri > Cyprinodontiformes > Nothobranchiidae > Nothobranchius > Nothobranchius kuhntae. The sequence continues at coordinate 73,278 of SSNQ01034010.1, forward strand.
AGACTGCGCAGACTGCCCATCTGGAGGGATTCCAGCTCCTCCGCGCAGACAGACAGCGGGTCTTATCCGGAGGAAAGACAAAAGGTGGAGGTGTCTGCTTCTACATCAACAATGCCTGGTGTTCGGATGTGACTGTGATTTCCCAGCACTGTTCTCCTGCCCTGGAATTCCTCTTCATAAACTGTAAGCCGTTCTACTCCCCACGTGAGTTCGCTTCATTCATTCTGGCCGCTGTTCACATCCCGCCGAGCGCGGACGTGCACGAGGCTCAACGTGCGCTCGCGGAGCAGATCCTAAGTGTGGAACAGACCTTTCCGGACAATCTAGTTATTATCCTCGGCGACTTTAACAAGGCAAATCTGAGCCAGGAATTGCCTAAGTACAAACAGTTTGTTAAATGCCCGACAAGAGAGCAGAACACGCTGGACCACTGCTACACCACAGTCAGTGAAGCTTATCGAGCTGTGCAGCGAGCTGCTCTCGGCTTCTCAGACCACGGCGCCATGATTCACCTCATCCCCTCATATAGGCAGAGGCTGAAGCTCTCCAAGCCTGCAGTGAGGACTTCTAAGAAGTGGACCTGCGAGGCTGTGGAGGAGCTTCGCATGTGTCTGGACACAACAGACTGGAACAAGTTTGGATCTGCCACAGACAACTTGGATGAATATACAGACACTGTGACGTCATACATAAAATTCTGTGAGGACAGCATTATTCCAACAAAAACCAGGGTCACTTTTAACAACGATAAGCCCTGGTTCACACCCAAACTGAGACAGCTGAGGAGGGAGAAAGAAGCAGCCCACAGAGCCAAGGACAGAGAAAGCTACAAGGGCGCTAAGTACCAGTTCTCAAAAGAGTTGAAGAAGGCGAGATCTCGGTACAACAAGCGACTAAAGGAGCAGTTCTCTAACAATGACACCGCCTCTGTCTGGAGAGGGCTCAGGCAAATCACAAACTACAAGCCCAGAGTGTCACGGTCCGTGGTGAGCCTCCTGCATGTAACCTGTTTGTTCTGAGTATTGTTTCAGGTGGGTGTGTCTGAGAGCCACCAGCTGCAGCTGATCTCGTCATCATGGCCCAGGGGATTTAAGGAGCAGTGTGACACTTCACCACGCCGGATGATTGTTCAGCTTTGGGTAGCTCTAGCCTCTGACCCGTTTTGATCCTGTGTTTTTCTAGTTCCTGTTTGTTACCAGCTCTCGAGAAATATTTGCTGGATTTCCTGTCGACCAGAAAAGACCCTGACTACTCTTGCCTGCTCTGCTCCAGGTTTCACTCCACACTCCACCATCTCAAAACCAGCTTGGATTCCTGCACTTCATATCACGCTGTCTCCTCCCCTGGCCGCCTCCTCTCAGCCGCTCACCTGCACCCACCAAGCCTCTGCTCCTACCTCCTCTCCGATTCGACAGTTCCTCCTACTTCTGGAGCCTTCCTGCTCACCCGGACGTAGCCCTTCCAGAGGCTCTCACCACTATCTACATCAGTAAGCTCTCCTCCTCAGATTATCCTCCATCCTTCCCTCCATATACTCACTTTTTCTCCCTCCTCAGAATTCTCTCCTGGAGCCTTGCTGCCAGCCTGCACGTTGTCTGTTCCCGTTCCTCTCATTTATAATAAAGAACGTTTTACTTACTTGCCAGTTTCTTGTGATGATTCTGCATGTCGTGGGTCAAGAAACTCTCACCCACCATGACACAGAGCCCAACATGCTGCAGACGATCTACAACTGGCTGAACAACTTAACTCCTTTTATGCAAGGTTTGAAGTGCAACACCCATCCCCCACACTCCCTACTGCACAGGTTTCTCCAGCCACTCTGGTGTCACGTGCCTCCCCCACCACCTACACCACTGTGAATAGTACAGTCCCCACTGACCACCCCTCCCCCTCCACTGCCTTCTCAGTGACAGAAGAGGATGTGCTTAGTGTTTTCCGTATGCAAACCCCAAGGAAATCCCCGGGCCCGGACGGTGTCTCCCCCGCAACCCTGAGACACTGCGCAGAGGAACTGTCTCCAATCTTCACGGACATCTTTACCATCTCCTTGGAGTCCTGCCATGTTCCAGCCTGCTTTAAGCTGTCCACCATTGTCCCTGTCCCAAAGAAACCCCGTGTCACTGGACTGAATGATTACAGGCCTGTGGCGCTGACGTCTGTAGTCATGAAGTCTTTTGAGCGCCTGGTCCTCCCTCATCTCAAGTCCTTCACCTCCCCCCTCCTGGACCCTCTGCAGTTCGCATACAGAGCCAATAGGTCTGTAGACGATGCCATCAACCTGGCCCGCCACTTCATCCTGCAGCACCTGGACTCCCCGGGAACCTACACTAGAATCCTGTTTGTGGACTTCAGCTCTGCGTTCAATACCATCCTCCCTGCTCTGCTCCAGGACAAGCTCTCCATGCTCAACGTACCCAATTCCACCTGCAGGTGGATCACTGACTTCTTGACAGACCGAAGGCAGTGCGTGCGGCTGGGGAAGAATGTTTCCACCATTCAGACAATTAGCACAGGATCTCCACAGGGCTGTGTACTTGCTCCTCTGCTCTTCTCCCTGTACACAAACTGCTGCACCTTGAGCCATGACTCCATTAAACTGATCAAGTTTGCGGACGACACCACCCTCATCTGGCTCATCTCTGACGGTGATGAGTCCGCCTACAGGAGGGAGGTGGAACGGCTGGTGTACTGGTGCAGCAGCAACAATCTGGAGCTCAGTGCTCAGAAGACAGTGGAGATGATTGTGGACTTCAGGAAAGTCACAGCCCCATCTCTCCCCCTCGTCCTGACGGACACCCCCTTCACCACTGTGGACTCCTTCCGCTTCCTCGGAACCACCATCACACATGACCTTAGGTGGGAGCCATCCATCAGCTCCCTACTCAAAAAGGCCCAGCTGAGGATGTACTTTCTGCGGCAGTTGAAAAAGGCCAAGCTGCCGGCCCAGATGATGGTGCAGTTTTACACGGCCATCATTGAGTCCATCCTCACCTCCTCCATCACTGTGTGGTTCGCTGGAGCCACAGTGAGGGACAAGCATGGACTGCAGCGCATTGTGCGCTCTGCTGAGAAAGTGATTGGCTGCAGCCTTCCATCTCTCCAGGACCTGTACGTCTCCAGAACTCGGGGGTGTGCAGGTCAGATAACAGCTGACCCTTCTCACCCGGGACACAGACTTTTCGAGCCGCTTCCCTCAGGCAGGAGGTTACGGTCAATCCGGACCAGAACCTCTCGCCATAACAACAGCTTCTTTCCATCTGCCGTTAGACTTGTGAACAGCTTATAAATACACAACCATGCTCGTCTGCTGTACTTGACATAACGTCACGTTATCGGCCATATTACCATTACCTGCCTTTTTTATAGCTGAATGTTTTATGCTAGTTCTATTATATTTTATTCTACTTTATTCTATATTTAATTTTATTATTCATGTTATATGTAGTACATTAGTACCGAAGCAAGTTCCTAGTTTGTGAACTGTTTGTTCACTGACAAAGGCAATAAACCTTTTCTGATTCGGATTCTGATTTTTGGTAAGCTGCCAGGGAGTCTTTCAGCATTTGTTGGGAAATTTGTAGCTTGTCCTTTTTCCATTTTCGTTCATGTGTCCTACACTGGCATCTGAGAGCACGAGTGTTGTCATTTAACCAGGGATCAGAGATGGTCTTTTTTGCCTGAGTTTAAGCGGTGCAACAGAGTCAAGGGCAACAGAACAAGCCATATTGAAGGAGTCCGCCAAACCATCTACCCCCACCGATGTAGATGAGGAAAAAAATGTTAAAAGGCCAGCCTCCAGGCTAGATGACAGCATAACAGAGGACGAGGGAGCAATATACCGAGCATAATGTTTAGCCTGATGCCTTGTAGGGAGAGATGCTAGGTTTGAGATATTAAGAATGATTGGAAAATGATCAGATATACAAACCTGATCTACAAATAAATCAGAAACACAGAGTCCAAAAGATAAAACTAAGTCCAGTGTATGGGAGCGTTCATGGGTAGGATCTTTGACCAGTTGCTGTAGATCAAACGAATCTAAAATGTCCAAAAACTCCTTTACCAAGGGTTTTGTGGGACAGCAGATATGAATGTTAAAATCACCAAGGATAATCCCTCTTTCATATTTTGGGAGGAAATCAGCTAAAAATTCTGAAAATTCATTTAGAAAGACTCAGTTATATTTATGTGGACGATAACAGAGAGCACAGAGTACAGGTGGGCAGCAGGCTAATTCAAACACTGACAGCTCAAAGCTGGAGGGAGTCACAAAACCAGAGAGTATTTTCAGAGGGAGAAAGGAGTTGTATAAAGTCAGCAAACCCCCACCACGACCAAAGGGTCTAGGCTCGTTTAAGACTAGGCATTCAGGAGGACAAAGTTCTGATAGAGGAGCTGACTCACCAGGCTGGACCCAGGTTTCAGTCATGAAGAACAGGTTTATTGATTGGTCGATGAAATAGTCTTTCAAAAAAGCCGTTTTATTCCCAATCGATCGGACATTCATGAGAGCAATCCTGAGGAGTGAAGTGGACGTCTTGGACCTGGGTTTGGAGCGCCCGCCAGAGCCGATCACCTTGGGGTAGCTAAGGTTAGCCAAGTTAGCCCCACTGATTCGCCACCGCCGAAAGCCGCCGTCCATGCGATCACTCACGGGGATCTTCCGACAGAGGGTTTGAATGGACTCCGCCTGCCAGTGACAGAGTTGAGGATCCGGTTGCAGAGGAATGATAGATATCAAAGATGAGGACCCTGGTGACAGTCTTCGCCTCGCTCGGCGTCCCCCCGCCTGCCGCGACGGCGGCGCCTCTTTCGGAACCAAACTGGACGCGGGGCGGAGAGCAGAAATGCTGGGACCGTAGCAAACAGCGAGCCAAAAGATCTTCCAAACTCACGACTGTGGAACTGAAGTGATCCGAGTGTCTGCCGGAGATCGATGAGGGTAAGTCCGTCATATGACAGTACTGGATTCGGTAATCCAGCAGTTTGTAAACACAATAAGAAGCAAGAACAAAAACAAAAACAAGAGCGGCAGACGAGCAGCCATTACAGCAGGCGCCATCTTGAGATCTTATGCGGGATCTGGAGTTGGATACTGGGTTCAAATTACAGGAGAGCAACTTGGTTCTCCTTAAAGGTTGTCAGGCTCCCCTGATGCCCTTAACTTACACACCCAGAAGGAGCACAAAGAGATCCAGTTTCTATCTATATTATATTATTTACATGGACACAGAATAGCAGGATTCTTTGAGCAGAGCGGCAGGCAGACCGCTGATTATACATGAACTCCAGCTGCGTTTTGCACATGGCAGCAGTAACATTTTCTGTTTCTAAGTGGCGTCACCAAAAAATATATAATTAACACACAGTCATTCGTGTTCATTCATTTTATCTCTGGTAAGTTCTGTCTGTATTTGAGCACGACGTGTGGACGTGCTCACGCTCGCTGCAGCGCTCGTCACTAGCTCAGCACACTCCGCTTTTTTGCGGTCAATAGATCAATTTGATCTGCTAGTTAAAGTTACTTGTGAGGTGAAAAAGAAGGAAGCAGGTAGGCGTTTTTCTGGAGGACTGGGAGATGCAGGAAGAGCAGAGACAGACAGGACAGGAAGAGAGAAAAATAAAAACCAAGAAAACAAAACAGTTCTTAAAAAATAAAATGTAGGTAGATCTATCCCACTACACATTTGTACCTGTATAAAGCAATAATTTATCAGCATGTAGTATTTATATTGTTGATACAATTCAGATCATCTTCAAAACTCCGCCCCATGCCCAGGGACGTATCAAAGCATTTTGGGGGCAGAGGCAAAATAGACCCCTGCCAGGTATTTTAAGTTGAAGTGCTATCTGTTTTTATATTAGACTTTTTATATTTGCAATAAAGTCCAAAAGTGAAGAATTTATGTTATTTATTACTTGATTGTTCAAGCTACCTGACAGAAATGATCTGTAGTTAAAAAATTAAAATAAAAAGGTAATTAAGAAAAAAATAAGGAGCATTCTGGAACTGTTTCTTTCTATTCTTGTATTTTTTATGTATCAAAAGTATCGGATCGGGACTCGGCATCGGCAGATTCTCAAAATCAAATGACTCGGACTCAAGGCCAAAAAAACATGATCGGGACATCCCTGGCGGATGGTGTGGTTCTCCTAGCTTGATCAGGCTCTGACCTACAACTCTGCTGGGAAGGTCCGCAGCCGAGTATGAAGGGGCTGGGATGACGATCAGCACTTCTAAGTCTGAGACCATGGTTCTCGACCGGAAAAGGGCAGCTTGCCAACTAAGGGTCAGGAGAGAGGTCCTACCTCAAGTAGAGGAGTTCAAGTATCTTGGGGTCTTGTTCACAAGTGACGGAAGGAGGGAGCAGGAGTTGGACAGGCGGATTGGGGTAGCATCTGCAGTGATGTGGATGCTGAACCGGTCTGTTGTGGTGAAGAAGGACCTGAGCTGGAAAGCAGGGCTCTCAATTTACCAGTCGATCTACCGCCCAGTCCTCATCTATGGTCATGACCTTTGGGTAATGACCGAAAGTGCAAGACTGCAGATACTAGCGACCGAAATGAGTTTTCTCCATGGGGTGGCTGGGCTCAGCCTAAGGGATAGGTTGAGGAGCTTGGACAATCAAGAGAGACTCTGAGTTGAACTGCTGCTCCTCCTTATCAACAGGAGTCAGTTGAGGTTGTTTGGGCAACTTGTTAGGGTGCCTCCTAGATGCCTCTCCAGGGAGGTGTAAGGCATGTCCTTCAGGCAGGAGGCCCCCATGGTCGACCCAGGACATGTGTACATCTCCGAACTAGTCCAGGAACGCCTTTGAGTGCTACCGGAGGAGCTGGTGGAGGTGGTCGGGGAGAGGATGGTTTGGAACTCCAAAGTTGGGATGCTGCCTCGCGACCCGTACCCGGATCGGCGGAAGAAGACAAGATGAGACGGGTATACCTTGATCCCCAAGTTTGAGATGACATCTTTGGGACAAGGCGACAATGAATCCAAGAGAGATGGGGAAACAGTCGATGACCCACTAGGTTTAAAAAAATAGTTTCTGTCTTGTTCTCATTTATGCTCAGAAAATTAGAGGCCATCCACACTTTTACGTCCTCAAGACACTGTAAAATACCTGCTTCCTATTTGACTAGAGTAAAAATTTGAAAGTCATCCCCGAAACAATGAAAGGCCAGACCATATTTCCTAAAAGGTAGCACCCAAAGGAAGCAAATATAAAGAGAACAGTGGAGGACCAAGCACCGTGCTCTGGGGAACACCACATTTAAAGGGCCGCCTTGGAACCAAAGTCACCAATACTGACAGACACTGACCTATTGGACGAGAATATGATTTGAACCAGCTCAGGGCAATGCATCGTAATCCAATAAAATCTTCCAAACGTGACATTAAATTGGAGTGGTCAACCGTATCAAAAGCTACAGTCAGGTCCAACAGAAGTAATAATACAGTTTTATCAGAAACTGTACCTTAACCAGCGCTGTATCAGTAATGTGGCAGAACAAAAAACCTGATTGGAAAACCTCAGAAATCTGGTTCCCATCAAAGAAGGCAGTCAATTGCACAAACACAACCTTTTCCAACACCTTGGAGAGAAAAGGAAGCATAGAAATTATACTAAACTGTTGTGTCCATATCATATTTTTTAACAAGGACTTTAATGAAAATGCAGAGGTCACCACTGGCCACTAGGGTGTGCTGCGATCAAACCTCGAGAGAAAAAGGTGTATTCAGGGATGTGCCTGAAGTCACGTACATGTGACTATCCCTGATTGTACATACTGCTGCTTCTCATTTGGATTGCTGCTGCTCAACCATCACACTGCTGTCTATCCATGCATCTGTTCGACTTGTATCTGTAAGTCTTCACCTGCTTGTTAAGCTAATGTTATGGTCACATTGTCAGTATGCATGCTAAGCCGTGTTGCATTTATTTACATATTTTATTGCATTGCTTAGCTTTGGTCTTCAGCCCATGCTGCTGCTTCACGCTGCCATTAGCTTCTGCTCACTCAGCTTTGTATGTCGCCGCAGGGCTCCTTCATCCTTGTCAATAAAGCCATTTGACATCGAGGAGTGTATTTCTTCATGAAGGAGCCATGGTGGTCGTTAGATGCTCCGTTCCATCCTGCACGTTCGCCACCAACGACGTTTCCGACGCTCTCGCTGGCAAACCATGGCCTGGCCCATCAGAGCCGGACCGAATCCTCTGCGCCAGCTTGGGCCTCGGGCCTGCCTGGCCCTGCGCTGGATCGACTGAGAGTGGATGTCAGCATGTCCATCGAGGAATGGAACGTTTTTACACGCCGCTGGGACCTCTTCCGTGCAGGTTCGGGCATAGGTGATGCCCAGGCCCCCTTCCAGCTGTTTCAGTGTGCCGGTCTGGAACTTGGGGACAGTTTGCTAAAGGCTAACCCTGATGCTGTGACTGGACCGGTTGAGACTCTGCTGGCTGCCATGCGCTCTCTGGCGGTGATACCGGTTGCCACATGCGTTCTGAGGACTGAACTGCTTCAACTACACCAGGATCCTTATGAGCCCTTTCGTGCGTGGCATTGGATACTTCCTCCTCAAGCAGCACTGCACCTGCAGCTCCAGTGTCCCTGGCTGCTGTCTGGATGGTTGGAAAATTACTCTTGCCAGGAGTAATGTATTGCAGGAGAATGTATGAAGAAGAAATTTATTATTTCTATAGTCTAATGAGCTTTGAAAGAAAAGCGTCTGGACTTCTTTGAGTTGCTTGAAGACATTTCACCTCTCATCCGAGAGGCTTCTTCAGTTCTAAGGTCAAATGGTGGAGAGTCCCAGATTTTAACCCAGTGGGAGTTTCCCCCCGAAGAGGGAACAAAAGACCCCCTGATGATCTTCTACATAATCACATGAGCCAAGGTGTGAGGTGGGTGTGGGTCCTATTCAGCCAGAGTTTTGAGTGAGCTCATTGTGAAGCCTGGCCCCACCCTATCATGTGAATTCAAGCAACTCAAAGAAGTCCAGACACTTTTCTTTCAAAGCTCCTTAGAGTACAATGACCTGGATGACTGAGAACCTTCACAGACATATTGCCGTACATTTTGGGAGGAACACCCTTCAACTGGTGCGGGAATATGAAAGGGAATCTAGAAAACTAGCGGATTACAGGAACCACCTCCGTTTCAACCTGAGATGCAGACAAAGCAGAGTTGTTCCTAAGAGACTGCGCCTGGGATCCACTGTCAGAGGACACAGAGCAGACTTAATTCTACAAAGAGCACAAAATCAGCTTCTAAGTGAAAGGATAAGACAGGTCCATTTCCCTATAGATGCCCTCCAAAGCAAGATTAGCCAGACTCTGCAGGAAATGGAAACCCTTCTACCCTCTCCAAACTTAGATGAGGTTTACAAGTTTGTGGAGATGGCTCAGCGGGCCCAACACTCCAAAGGAAAAGAAAGACAACGCAGGAAATTCCACACCCTGCTTTCAAAAACACTCACTCCTCAGTCTGAATCTACACAACTCAGAGAAGAACATACACCGGAGGACAGTTGAAGAAAATGGGTGAAGAACTTTTCAGACCGGAACCTCACTGAACCAGATGTATTAGCCAAAGGACTCAATTTTGCCATTGCTCCGCAACAGTTGCCCATAGTGGACCTCATCACAGCCACTGAAACTGCCATACGGATCAACAAATTATCTCAGACAGAAGCAGAACAGATCAGGATGAAAGTCTCAGCCACCCTCTCCAGTGCCAAAGTCCCTCCGCCGAAACTCACGTTACAAGAAAAGAAGGCAGTCGCATCACTGAGCAAAGACCACGCCATTACTATATTGCCAGCTGATAAGGGAAGGCGCACCGTGGTCCTAAACACAACAGATTACCACGCAAAGATCAATACTCTCCTCAGTGACAACAACACCTACGAAGCCTTAAAGCGAGACCCCACAAGCAGCTACAAAAAGAAAGTTATAGCTTGCCTCCAAGGCCTTGAAAGGGACAAAACCATCAACCGCCTGACATATCAGCCTCCTTTATCCAGGAGATGCCATACCCTGCATCTACGGACTTCCCAAGATCCACAAGGAAGGTATCCCTCTCAGATCCATTGTCAGTAGCATAAATTCAGTCACCTACAACATCGCAAAACACCTTGCTACCATCCTTGCACCTCTGGTGGGGAACACCCCACACCACATCAAGAACTCCACCGACTTCACTGACAAGGTCCAGAAACTTACCCTGGATCCAGATGAAACCATGGTGTCTGACGTAGTCTCCCTCTTCACTTGCATACCCACTACATAGGCAGTGGAGACTGTCAGAAAACGACTACAAGAAGACAGCACCTTGGAGGACAGGACCAACTTCACACCTGATCAGATGTGCACACTGTTAAGCCGGGCGTACATTGTGCGACTTTTTCACTTTTTTGAGCCGATTTTCCAGTCGTGCGAGAATCCACGAAATCGGGGCGAGTTTTGCGCCGAGCGGTCGTGTAGTGTACAGGGGGTTACGAGAGGCGATTAACACCACGTGACCAGCTGCCGATCAGCAGTCCTGAGGTCGCATGGACTTCTGGCGTGTTTAATATTTCGCTCGTCCCTCGTGAGGGTATCGCACTGTTGAAGCGGTGCTGCGAGCAGCTGCGACCCAAAATGTATCAGAACCGCTCACGGCGCATGCGCAATCCTGCATCAACACCGCTCCCCGCTATTTCCCTAATAACACACGTTGTTCGTTTTAATTTCTACACGTTTTTTACTCACAAAGATTGTCAAGAAAGCGTGTTTGTCGTGTTCATGTCAAATTAAACTGATCACAAAACACAGATTTACTTTCTTTATTTTGTTTTCCTAATCCAACCCCCATAAATCGCTGTGTGTCCTCCTGCAGCACTCCCGAAGGACAACAGGCAAAACAAGACCAAAAAGTCTAACGTGTTGTGTAAAAGCTGCTATTTTTAGCATATTTTTAGGGCCGACGTGTTGCTACCAGTCGTACAGTGTGAGCAGTCAGGTCGCATCCGAGAACTGGTTCGTTCAGTGTGAGCACATGACTCGTGAGATCTGCCCTGCAAGGAAGTCGTACAGTTTGAGCTGAAGCTGAGTGCTACGAGTGAAAAAGTCGCACAGTGTACGCCCGGGTTTAGACCTCTGCCTCACCACTACATATTTCAAATACAACAAAGGTTTCTACAGACAAAAACATGGCTGCACTATGGGCTCCCCCGTGTCACCAATTGTAGCCAACCTTTACATGGAGGAAGCGGAAAGAAAGCTCTTGGCTCTTTTAAAGGGAGAGCACCCAGCCACTGGTACAGATATGTGGATGACACCTGGGTCAAAATCAAAACACAAGAAGTGGAATCCTTCACTACGCACATCAACGCCGTGGACAAAAACATCAAGTTCACCAGGGAAAACATAAAGGACAACTGCTTGCCTTTCCTGGACTGCGCTGTGCACTTTGAAGAAAATGGCAACCTCAACATTGAAGTGTACCGGAAGCCCACACACACGGACCAGTACCTCCTCTTCAACTCACATCACCCTCTGGAACACAAACTTGGAGTAATCAAGACCCTACACCACCGGGCAGAAGCCGAAAGGGAAAAAGAAGGAACACACACATATAAAGTAATCACTTCAAACATGTGGCTATCCTAATTGGGCGTTTATAAAGTCAACAAATATGCACAGAAAAGAAGACCAGAAACCAGCGGGGGAGGATAAGAAAGACAGACGCGACAACCTTGTCATCCCCTATGTAGCCGGTGTATCAGAGAAACTCAGGAGGGTTTTCTCAAAACACAACATACCAGTGTACTTCAGACCCAGCAACACACACAGGCAGAAACTGGTTCACCCGAAAGACAAAACTCCTAAACACAAACTGAACAATGTGGTGTATGCGGTACAGTGCAGCGAGGAATGCCCAGACCTCTACATCAGAGAAACCAAACAGCCACTTCACAAGCGCATGGCACAACATAGAAGAGCCACCTCCACGGGACAGGACTCAGCAGTTCATTTGCATCTAAAGGACAAAGGTCACTCTTTCGAGGATGCCAACGTTCACATTTTGGACAGAGTGGACAGATGGTTTGAAAGAGGAGTAAAGGAAGCCATTTATGTCCACTGTGAGCAACCATCTTTGAACAGAGATGGTGGTTTACGACACCAACTGTCTGCCATCAATAATCCAGATTTGAGATCCCTTCCCAGATGCCTCAACGCCCACGCATATCCTGGGCCATCTGACCTCAGGAATTCACATGAAAGGGTGGGGCCAGGCTTCACAATGAGCTCACCCAAAACTCTGGCTGAATAGGACCCACACCCACCCTCACACCTTGGCTCATGTGTTTATGTAGAAGATCATCAGGGGGTCTTTTGTTCCCTCTTCGGGGGGAAACTCCCACTGGGTTTGAATCTGGGACTTTCCACCATTTGACCTTAGAACTGAAGAAGCCTCTCGGATGAGAGGTGAAACGTCTTCAAGCAACTCAAAGAAGTCCAGACGCTTTTCTTTCAAAGTTACTTAGACTACAATGACCTGGATTACTGAGGACCTTCACAGACAAAAAATATATAATTAACACACAGCCATTCGTGTCCGTTCATTTTCTCTCTGGTAAGTTCTGTCTGTATTTGAGCACGGCGAGTGGACGCGCTCACGCTGCAGCGCTCGTCACTGGCTCAGCCGGCAGCGCCGCACACACTCCGCTTTTTTTTGCGGTCAATAGATCAATTTGATCTGCTAGTTAAATAGTTACTTGTGAGGTGAAAAAGAAGGAAGCAGGCAGAAGTTTTTCTGGAGAACTGGGAGATGCAGGAAGAGCAGAGACAGACAGGACAGGAAGATAGGAAAATAAAAACCAAGAAAAACAAAAAAGTTCTTAAAAAATAAAATGTAGGTAGATCTATCCCACTACACATTTCTACCTGTATAAAGCAATAATTTATCAGTATGTAGTATTTATATTGTTCGGATCATCTTCAAAACTCCGTCCCATGCCCAGGGACGTACCTAAGCATTTTGGGGGCTGAGGCAAAATAGACCCCTGCCAGGTATTTTAAATTTGAAGTGCTATCTGTTATTACATTAGACTTTTTATATTTGCAATAAAGTCCAAAAGTGATCAGGACATCGCTGGCGGATGATGTGGTTCTCCTAGCTTCATCAGGCTCTGACCTACAACTCTGCTGGTTTAGGTTCGCAGCCGAGTGTGAAGCGGCTGGGATGACGATCAGCACTTCTAAGTCTGAGACCATGGTTCTCGACCGGAAAAGGGCAGCTTGCCAACTCTGGGTCAGGAGAGGTCATGGCTCAAGTAGAGGAGTTCAAGTATCTTGGGGTCTTGTTCACAAGTGATGGAAGGAAGGAGCAGGAGTTTGACAGGGGGATTGGGGTAGCATCTGCAGTGATGCGGATGCTGAACCGGTCTGTTGTGGTGAAGAACTTTGTTCATGGTTTGTTAAGTATGAATAAGCATAAATAAACAGCTTTTACATGAAACTAGTCATTAGAAGTTAAGCATTAATTAATGTGTTTGTCAGTTGCTTAAAAGTACTTTGTTAATGGTTTGTTACATATGAATAAGAAATGAGAAACTGCTTTTACAAGGGACTAATCATTAAAAATAAAGCATTAATTAATGCATTGGTTAATTGTTTATTAAGTAAGAGTCATTGTTAATTAATTATTTGTTAGTAGTTACTTACATGTTTGTTCATGTGTAATTAAGGCTAAATAAGATTTAGTTATTTAAAGTGTTACCACCATGGAGGGCGTATTACATGAACGGACCCATCTGATTGGCCGCATATCAGAAGGGCTGCATTTGATTGGTCAAATAATACTTCAGCGTAAAAAACAGAGCTGATTTACAAAAAGTTGATGTATGACACAGATGGAAATGTTTGAACCGAACATTTATCGCCGTTTTTGACGTGCTTTACGATGGGCCTATCGCACGTCCTGTTATCGCGATGACGATAATTTTTCGATATATTGTGCAGCCCTATTACAAATGTAGTCAATTATTTGAAGACTGCTCACAAAGTGTCTTATAATCAGGCAATGAAGGCGTATAGAGGGAAAAAAACCTCTCAACTCCTGCTTCATCCTCACAAACCTTAATTCATGCTACCCTGTACAACGTGACCTGAAATCCCACCAGCTCCCAGAGAGTCAGAGTAACTCAGACTGGGGCAGATCGGCCCGACTAGTTTCCACAGGCATGGTTCGGTATTTTTCCTGTACTTACTCCTCTATTTTTAGTCCATGCTCCATTGAGATACCTGGTAAGGCAGAGTTGGGCCAACATCGTGATTCTGGATGCTGATTGGACGGAGTAACTGGTTTCTCCAGAGTTTTGCCTTTGCTTCACTGCCTGCAGCCGCTTCCTGATTCAGTCTGATAAAAAGTCATAAAACTGAGCAAAATGTCTAGTAACATCATCATTTTTGTGCCGAGTTGTGTTTCTGCAGACAATACAATTTACCTTAGACTGTTTACAGATTCCGGCTCAGCTCCTTCTTCACTACAACAGACCGGTTCTGTGTCTGCAGTGATGCAAACACCGCCCCAATCCGCCTGTCGATCTCCCGCTCCCTCCTTTCCTCACTCACTCGTGAACAAGACTCTGAGATACTTGAACTCCTCCACTTGAGGCAAGACCTCTCTCCCGACCTGGAGTTGGCAAGCCGTCCTTTTCCGGTTGAAAATCATGGTCTCAGACTTTGAGGTGCTGATCCTCATCCCGGCCGTTTCACACTCAGCTGGGAACCTCCCCAGCAAGAGCTGTAGGTCAGAGCATGATGAAGCTAGGAGGACCACATCATCTGTATAAAGTAGAGATGAGATTCTCCTGCCACCGAACTCCACATTGTCAACACCACGGCTGCACCTAGAAATCCTGTCCATAGACGTTATGAACAGGACCAGTGAAAAAGGGCAGCCTTGGCGGAGTCCAACCTTCACTGGGAACAGGTCCGACTTCCTGCCAGCTATGCGGTCCAAACTCACTCCTCTGGTACAGGAACTGAATGGCCCTCATCAAAAGACCATCCACCCCATACTCCTGGAGCATCCCCCACAGGGTGCCCCTGGGGACACGGTCATAAGCCTTCTCCAAATTCACAAAACACATGTGGATTGGTTGGGCAAACTCCCATGACCCCTCCATGACCCTAGCAAGGGTAAAGAGTTGGTCCACAGTTCTACAGCCAGGATGAAATCCACATTGCTCCTCCTCTATCTGAGATTCAACTTTCGACTGGACCCTCCCCTCCAGTACCTTGGAGTAGACCTTTCCCGTGAGGCTGAGGAGTGTGATTCCCCTATATTTGGAACACACCCTCTGGTCCCCCCTTTAAAAAAAAGATAAAAAGATACACTGATGGGCATCCTTATGTTTGAACATGGTGTTTGTTATGGCCAAACTGCGACTTGCACAGAAGTCCAATAACAAAACACCACTCAAGTTCAGATTGGGCAGGCCGTTCCTCTCAATCACGCCATTCCAGGTCAGGCCATCATTGCCAACGTGAGCACTGAAGTCCTCCAGCAGGACTATGGAGTCCCCAGTCGGAGCACCATTTAGTACTCATCCCAGGGACTCCAAAACATGTGTAGATCGTAAAACGATCTAAAATCGTCATATCGCCCAGCCCTAGCTCCAATAATAAGTTTTTGTACTAAACTGGGAGGTGGCCACCACCGCCATTTTGACCGTGTCACAGGTTCCGTCAAGCCCAGACAATTCCACAAAAGGGAAGAGAGGTGGAGCTGAGGGTGGGGCTGTAAGGCTGGGATCAACTATTGACACCCGGTTGAACTAGCTACAAGCTAACCTGAAGCTAACCCAAAGTTAATGCGGAGGTGGGAGCTAAGCTAACGTAGGTAGCAACCTAGCTACAACCGGAGTTAACTGTGCACAACACCAGAGCTTCTGAGTCAGAGATACGCCGGGCTGGCCGCTGGGTAAAACCGGGTGGAACACAGAGGTCTCCGAGACCTCCACACGCCGGCAGCAGCACAGCAGACAAGTGCCGCTGCGATCTGAGATATGCAGAGCTGCTGCTGGGGAGAACCGGGTGGAAAGGTTTCCATCCCAGAGCTCCACAAGCCGGCAGCCCACGCAGCACACAGAAGAAGCGATCAGACAGAGATGTGCCGAGCTGCGGGGAGGGGAGAAGAGCTCCACAAGCCGATAGTTGGAACCCAGCTCCACCAACATGTTATATTTCAACCCATTTTCTAAAGTGCAGCATTATGTTAAATGCACTGGGTTTTACCCTATTACATTTAAATTTCATGGTTAAACAGTACATGTTAAAATCTAAGCTCAGCTCGGCAGTGACCTAAAATACATAAATATAATTTTACTTACCGAAAAAAATGAAGTGGAGACTCCTTGGATGCTCTATTAGTGCAATTAATACCACAGCAAGTCATTTTGTCCAACAATTGCACAATAATATCCAAAACAGAATACACACACACAGAGACTCACAATCCCGGAGCAGTTTCCAAGCCAGACCGAGGTTCTACTGAGGCCTTTCCCCGGAGCTAGCTCTGTGGTCACGTGGGTCTGATGCTCATTAATTATACAGAATTTTAGGCTTTTAATACACTTAAACAGAAGAGTGAGAAAAAAATTCACCCCCCTCAGAGTTGTCATGAGTGTAAACTAGATCATTTAAACCAAAAACATGTTTTGGTACCAGGCTGTAAACATGTTTATTTCTGCTGTGAAATTGGTATTTTTAACATGGGAGTCAATGAGGATTTGCTCGCTTCTGACACCAGCCCCTAGTGGATGAGGGTGGAACTGCAATTTGTGGTACTTCCGGGATTGCTCAAATTTTTGAGCCGCATTGTGGGGGCTTGGTTAAAACCTTTAGAACAATTCATGTCATGCCATTTGGATGACCTCAGTTTGTGGAAAAATATGAACAATTCTGATTCCAATTCCTTGTTTCGATTGCAATTCCCATCGACTCCCGATACCGAATATTCCAAGACATGACATGTTTTAAAAGAGCCAGCCAACCACGGGTCCTGCTTGATGAAATAATCTTAACTTCAACATGAATTTTAATTCTATGAACAACAACATCACCTTCATTTAGACAAAAACATGTTTTGGAGAGAAAAAGAAAAAGACTTGCAGCACAACCAGTGTGTTTGTTTCTGACCACAACCAAAGTCTGGAAGAAGCCTCTGGGATGAGAGGCTAAACGTCTCCAACATATCCAGAAACGTCCAGCTGTTTTCAGCCAAAACTCTCAGGATGATCATGTCCAGGATGACTGAGAACTACACCTCCATGCTGCAGCAGCATTCAGTCAGAACAGGAAGTGAAACTTAAATGTAGCTGAATGCGTCTGACTGCTGACGCTCCGTGTGTGTTTTTATTTCTGCAGTGAGACAAACTCACCTCACACCATCCAGAGTTTGTTCTTTAAAGCTGCTATTAAATCCACCGTGTTGACGTATTTTAGCAAGTTTCCTCTACGCTGCAGGAGTTAAAGTGTACATGACGGAGTAAAGGTTCTGTAGACGCGTTTGTTGGGGGACTCAGTGCTGCACACGGACAGCTGGTGTGATCAGCTCTGAAAAACTATCACAATATGCAGATCATGTTTATTTTTCAGGAAGATCGGCCGTGGATTCCTCTTCCGGTCTGCATTCTCTTCTGGTCGGCACTCTAGGAATCGAAACTAGGAATCGAAACTAGGAATCGAAATAAAAAACTTTGAACAATTCAGAGAAAAATGAACAGTTGGAACCGGTTCCAATCAATGCTCGATGCCCAACCCTAGTTAACGGCTAGTCTAAGATTCACACAAGCTGTTGATGAGTCCATCTCATGATGCAGGAGTGTCCTGCACTATCGTGGTTTTAATTATGTATTGGCAGTCGGTTCCATTGTCTTGTCAGAACTGTAGAACCAGCATTAAGTTTTTTGTCTCCTAATATTCATATTTAAGTGAATCTCACTTAAGAGATTGCAAGTTTTGTTGATCAACGTTCACTAGCCGTTTTGAAATTGCATTCTGCAGCTGGTTTTATCCTGTTCAGTTCATGTTTTTGTAGTCTATAATTTCTGTTATTCTGCTAGGAATATATGGTAGCTCTCATGTTCTACAATAATGTTTTTGAAAACTACGAAAAATTCAGAGATTTTGTTACACACAGCAATTTCTATTATTTTATAATATCTAACTCTATTCTTTTAAATAATTTTATCTATTTATTTTAATCAGTCTTGATATGTAACTAATATTACAAAAATACTAAAACTATAATTAAAACTATTAAAAACTAAACTGAAACTAACAAAATATTTGGCATAAAAAAAATTTAATTATGTAAAGAAAATTAAAACTAATGAAAAATGCTTAAGTATTGAAACTGTGATGAAATGTAAAATGTTTCTGTACATGTGTCAAACTGGGCTAGCTTGTGCTTAAAGGGACTTTACGGAGTTTTGAATTTTTATGCTCGTGATTGCCCCCTCAGGCCAAAAGCATAAAGGCTGCTTCAATAGTAGGCTCGTGCACGAGGCGCGCATGCTGTACGTGCACACTCCTTAACGAAAATAACAGCTGAGACAGTCCCATGTGTATGTGTGTGTGTGTGTGGCCCGGAGGACAGAGGACAGGAGAACGTGCAGCTAATTAATTAAATAATGTGGTTCTGTACCTTTCTCTTCAGCACAGCTGACAAAGGTTTATGATGGGTCAGTCCTCCTGCATGCTCAGATCATTCCCTTCCCTTGCTTGAAAAATTGTTCCAAAATGAAAGTTGAACCCACATCTTTTTTATCTGTGAATTCAATGCCGTTCGGCGAGTCTCAAATAAAAATTTGGGCATCTTACTGTAAAAAATATACCATTAATGTAAAAAAGAAACTCTAAATAAACTATGTTCACATCCAGAATCGAACCCAGGTCTTCTGCCCGAGAGTCTGACGTCTTACTAAGTGAGCTAAAGCACCAGTGACGTCTTTTGTATCTGTAACATTTATATCCTTGATGACAGCTGAAACAACGTTCAGAGCACGGTTCGGAGTGAAAATGG
>SSNQ01034010.1:97149-108516 GCA_006942095.1 Nothobranchius kuhntae
CAGCTGAGCTGAGGCGCGCCTCGACTGGGGCGCGTCTGATCTGAACTGAGGAGCGGCAAGCAGCGGCCGAATTTCGTGAGTGATTCGCTTCTCGGCGCTTCCGCGGCCAGTGTGTCCCCGGCGTTACTCTTGCGCTGCTGAGTGGCAAATCAAGCGCAGCTCTCACAGCTCCAACCACTTTCCATTTTAGTGCGAGCTGCAAACACGTTTCAAACAAGTGAGAAGACTTGAGGAATGCTTGGCAGAAGTTGTTTTGAGAGGAGAGGATAATGGATGCAAAAAGAAAGATGTTCGTTGAAAATAGTTAAAACGAATTTGGTGATGTGTCACGGGTTCGAGGAGTCAGACGTGGATCAAGTAACAATGGTGTGTAAACTTTGCTATGCTGTCGTAGCTGCACCACAGAGCAAAATTACAATTGTAGTGAATAATTTGAAGACTGCTCACAAAGTGTCTTATGATCAGGCTATGAAGGAGTATAGAGGAAAAAACCTCTCAACTCCTGCTTCATCCTCACAAACCTTAATTCATGCTACCCTGCACAACGTGACCTGAAATCCCACCAGCTCCCAGAGAGTCAGAGTAACTCAGACTGGGGCAGATCGGCCTGACTAGTTTCCACAGGCATGGTTCGGTATTTTTCCTGTACTTTCTCCTCTATTTTTAGTCCATGCTCCATTGAGGTACCTGGCAAGGCAGAGTTGGGCCAACATCGTCATTCTGGATGCTGATTGGCTAGGGGACAGAGTTACTGGTTTCTCCAGGGTTTTGCCCCCCACCACCCCCACCCCCGCGCTTTTCAGGAAGCACCGACAGGGGGCAGCAACCCCAAGCACCGACGAACAACTGTACAGCAACTGCTGATAAAATTTACTGGAGCCGCCCATGCCTCTGGCATGCAAATAACTCCACCCCGCGAGAATTCTATTTGAGCCAATCAGCACTGAGATAAACCACACTTTGAGAGAAGTCTTAATCTCACCTGGACTCCTGCTCGTTTACCCCTTTTCCTCCGATGTTTTCCCGGGATCAGATAAACATCACTGGAGGTGTTCAGGTAGGAATCAGCGTTTGGCTGCGGGCCAGCGCGCTGCTCACGTAAACAAACATGGAGGTAATTATTCGGTGCATCTTGGGCGATTGCGGACAAACGGAAGGACAAGAGTCTGGTAGACGGTAGCCGGGACACTACCAAAGAGGATCGCGGACAGAAGCAAGGCGACAAGGAGAAGGTAAGTAGAGAAAAGTTTGAAAACGTGGTCGGTGACCGCCGCTAATCCAAGCACAGGCGCCATCCCGCTACCGACCCGGATATGGGAAAGGGAGATTAGAATGCTAATTGAGTAATAAGTATAATCTGATCTCATGTTTTTAAAATGATGACGTCAAATGGACAAAAAATAAGAAGTTATGGGAAAATGCTGGTATTTTAAAGACAAAGGGGAAAAATGTAAACAAACATGATTACAAAATAACAAATTTTAGACACAAACTGATGACATTTTCCTGATATAGAGGGTTTAGTTAGTTAACACGTTAAAAATATACTGCGATAATAATGAAAACCATGATAACTTTGGTCACAATAACCGCGAGGTTACATTTTCACACCGTGACAACTCTATTATGTTCCAGTCATGAGTCATTTATATTTCAGTATGCTAATGTTTCTTGCATTGCATCATGGGAATTTTGGGCAAGAAATTATGTATTTTACTTATAATTTGGTTGGTTTACTTACTAATTGTGACCACTTACAAAACATTACAATCAATGTATCGAAATATGATTATGATTCATTGAAGAAGCAAGCCATAACCAATTATAGTGGAATGCA
Source organism: Nothobranchius kuhntae (assembly GCA_006942095.1). NCBI lineage: Eukaryota > Metazoa > Chordata > Actinopteri > Cyprinodontiformes > Nothobranchiidae > Nothobranchius > Nothobranchius kuhntae. The sequence continues at coordinate 98,987 of SSNQ01034010.1, forward strand.
GTTTTGTTTTTTTACCGCGGCACCAGCGTTAGATCCAAACTTAAAATATAGTCAGGATTCTAAAATTAACTCTAAAGTTAACGGGTAACCAGTGCAGAGACGTTAGCATAGGAGTGATGTGAGCTCTTCCGTTTGCTCCAGTTAGGAGCCTCGCTGCACATTTGCCTTTTATTTGACTAAAGTCGTCACATAAAAGGCAGCCCTAAAATAAAGCTGATTTGCCTAAAATGAGCAGTTTCAAGAAGTCCCTTATTGTGACATCACAGTAAGGAAAACAAACATAGCACCCCCTCACCTGTTGACCCCGGAGCAGCAGCAGCTCTGATCTCAGCCTCAGGAAACAGTGACAAAAGGAGTTTGTGTCTGTCTGGTTCTGCTTCATCGTGGTCTCTTTCCTCACCAGCAGGAGTCACAAGGGAGGTCACCGTCTCCTGCTTCAGTACACACTGCTCTTCATCCTGACTGATGCAGAGCTCCTCTTGTTTTACAATCTGCAAAGGTTCTGGCTCACCCTGCTCCACTTTCATCTGTGGAGGTTCTGGTCCCTCCTGTAAAGGTTCTGCTTGTTCCTGCTCCAAACTGGAGGTCCTCTCCTGGTTCCAGAGCTGCTGGTCAGTCAGAACCTCCACATCTGTCCTGACATAATGCAGTGGGAGTTCTGGACAGACAAACAGACCAAACAAAAAGCTGAGTCATGTGACAATAAGAAAGCACACCTCACTTGAACCATCTGATGCATCTGAAGATGTTTTAGAAAAGAAGGAACTCTTAACCTGTGTGTGTGTGTGTGTGTGTGTGTGTGTGTGTGTGTGACTGGACTGACTCGTTTAACAAGTCTCTGATTGTAGAACATCAGCTGGAAACGTTCACCAAGTCTTTAAAGTTTGTCTCTTTTAAACTGATTTAGTGGAGTTCCTGAAAATGAAAACTTCCTAAAATCCCTGAAATGTTATTGATTTGTTTCTCTAAAGTGGAACAAAGTTTACCGCAGACTGATTTCAGCTCAGTTGTGTCAAAAAGCTTCAGAACAGCAAACGGATCCAAGCAGACTGTCCTGAGATTGTGTCCTCAGTAAAACCACATGAGTCCCGCTGCTGTTTCATACCTATTCTGTGTAAGTTGATCTGTGGTTTCCAGCTGATCTCCAGCAGTCTGCGCTGACGATCGATCTCTTCCTCGTAGCGGACGATGGTTTTTTCAAACTCGGAGAAGATTTCTGCAGCAGCAGCAGTTAGCCGCTCTCTGATCACCTCTCTCAGAGACTGAGCTGAAGACATTGTTGCTGCAGAGCCTCAGAGGTTCCCCTCACACACCAGCACAGCAAGCTAGCGCTGGTAGCTAACAACAAGCTAGCTCTGATAACAGCTTCCGGTCATGTGGCAGCGTGACGGCGCGTTAGCGCCACCTACTGGACTGGAGTTGGACCAGCAACAACAAGGAAGAGATGAAGGTGTGGATCACAGGTTCAGGTCAAAAGGTGACAGAATGAGACTAATAACAGTGGAAAGAGAAACTGTTGAAGATCTGAGGGAAACGATCAACGGAGCAGATTTAGCTGGAATCACACAGCTGCAGGTTTTTAGGGACAAAGAGAAAACGGATCCATCTGTGAATTCAACAATCAGTTCTCTGGAGGAACAAATTATTTCATCCCTGCTGATGTTCTTAGTTCAGTTCAGTTTATTAATAAAGTGTTAGATGGGAAGAGAGACTAGAGAGGATGTAACAAGGGCGTAGGAACGAGTTTAATATTGCTGTTACACCAGAGACCTTCATCAGGAATTCCTGAAGCACCTTTCCCAGATGAGTGGTGACTCCTTCTACTCATTATGTGATCATTAAAATCATACTGCATTCATGTTTAGAGCAACTCTCAAATACCAAATATAATCTCAAGTTTCCTTTTATTTTGTCTTTTGTTGCATATTAAAATATACATTGTAGTAATACTTTGTCTCTTTTTGTTGAACCACCTGTTGCTTGAACTGATATTGAGAATTATCTCACTGAAGTCAAACAGGGCGTGTCTAATGAGACACCGCTGGATTTGTGAAAGTCAACACAGGCTTTCTATTCAAAACCTTCCCCTGTAGATAATGATTCTGCTTCTCAAGCATTTGTAGAATGCATTTTTTCTGTGTGTGGAGTGCTCCCTACAAACACAGAAAGTCGCCACAACGTCGCATTTTGAGACGTTTCGTTTGTGACGTAGTGACAACGTAGCTGCTACGTTTAGGTTACTACGTTCCACAGGGGACGTTGTTGGTACACTGCTGAAACGTCACACTACAACGTCCTCCAAAAGTCGCTTTACAACCTCTGTTAAATGTCCTCTCTGTCACTTATTCGGCACTTTGAATAACAACGTTGCTGCTACGTTGTTACAACGTGATAACTGTAGTTCCAGAATAAATAAAATTTAAGAGAGATTTTATCATCAAATTAGATTTTCAGCTTATCCATACTGTGATTCTAATCTGGATTTTGTTAAAATTAAAAATGTTTTCCTCAACACACATGAAAAATAACACACAAAGATATTTACGTAGCTAATGTAACAGTCTATGGTTAAGATAAACATTGTCACTATTTTTAGTTAATAAATATTGAAATAGATTGTAGAGAGGACGAATCTTCTCTACAAAGTCTATCATAGGACATTTGTACATTTTATTTTTTATTTATTTATTTTTTAAATTTTGTCCCGCTGTCTGGGCTCCCTCCAGCCAATCAGGCCCTAGGCACGTGCCTAATTTTCCTTTGCATTAATCCGGCTCTGCCTGTAGATAATGATTTTGCTTCTCAAGCATTTGTGGAATGCATTTTTTCTGTGTGTGCAGTGCTGTCATCTGGACAGAGAAAAAGAGCAACCACATCTCTGGAACAACGGGTTTTCCTTAAAATCAACAAAGAGCTCTTAAAAACACCAATTATTTATTAAGGGAAATCTAAACTACAAAACTATATCAAACCAGCTTCCAACAACTGTGATTGACTATCAGAATATGTGCAAAAAGTATCCAAAACATTGTACCCATGATGGCTAGACTGTTATGTTGCAGTATTGACAGTCCGTTTCAGGGGCAGGTCAGGTTGGCTCTATTCACACATGTATCAGCACAGCATGAAACACACAAACAGTTGAGATCTTTTGAACTGGATTTCTGTTCAAACGTTTAGAACAATCCATGTCATGCTATTTGGATGACCTCAGTTTGTAGGAAAATATGAACGAGTTAACAGCTAGTCTGAGATTCACTCAAGCTGTTAACGTGTCCATCTCATAGTGCAGGAGTGTCCTGCATTATTGTGGTTTTAGTGATGTCAGTCAGTTCCATTGTCTTGTCAGAACTGTAGAACCAGCATTTAACTTATTGTCTCCTAATATTCATATTTAATCTAAATTACTTCAGAGATTGCAAGTTCTGTTGACCTACATACACTTGCTGTTTTGAAAATGCATTCTGCAGCTGGTTTGTATCCTGTTCAGTTCATTTTTTGTTATTCTGCCTGGAACGTATGGTAGCTCACCTGTTCAAAAAGAATATGCTTTTGAAAAGTTTGGTTACACACAGCAATTTCTATTATCAGTGTTGGGTAATTTTATTTAGTCAATCCAAGATTACCAAAGAAAGTCCAACACACACAAGGGGGTTAGAGATTTAAGGTGTTAGGTTATCAGTACCATTTACCAATAATCAACAACCAGACATTGCAAAATCAGAGAGAAAGAAGATACACACCAGTGGCTTTCTGTTTGGTCTCTCGACGAGCAGATGCTCGCGAAAAGGTTTTATTCAAAAGTGCATAAGCACACACACATTAAAGATAAACACACCCACCCCCTCACAGAAAGGAAACTTTCCCTGGTTCTTGGTATAACAGAGAAAAGCTCCGTCTGCACTTCACTAGGGAGCTCTCGTGATAACAGAACCGCAGACTTACAAGGTGCCTCCATAAGTGGTTTATATAAACACCGTGGGTCTAACCCTGCTAATTTACGTCCACTAACTCCAGCTGTTTCTGTAGTTTCTGATTCCTCCACCTCACTCAGGCCCCATGAGATGTCTAAGCCGCAGCTGTTACACCTGATACACCAGAGACCTTCATCAGGAATTCCTGATGAAGGTCTCTGACCGAAAGCTTGACCAATAAACCAGAGTCACAGAATAATAACAAAATACGAACATGGAATGAACCTTCGTTTGAATTAAAAAACACCAGATGGTACCCAGACAAAATCGTTTTCCATGCATCTAATACTGTTTTTATCCAACATTCCCCCCTGTTCAAACGATGGTCATCCTACTAATTGGTGTAATAAAAACAACAACAACGATTCTATGATTACGGGTAATGGTCGCAGCTGCAAAGAATCAACCTCTAACACACAGAAGATCACAAAAGAAGTAGTGACCTTTATAAAAGGCTGTAAAAAATAAGTAACAACCTGTAACAAAATTAAAGCAGCTCCAATAGTTGGCAACCTGTAATAAAATGAATGATTATAGCAGTGATTATATCAAACTCAAGGATCTGTCTCTTNTTACTTCAGAGATTGCAAGTTCTGTTGACCTACATACACTTGCTGTTTTGAAAATGCATTCTGCAGCTGGTTTGTATCCTGTTCAGTTCATTTTTTGTTATTCTGCCTGGAACGTATGGTAGCTCACCTGTTCAAAAAGAATATGGTTTTGAAAACAGTTTGGTTACACACAGCAATTTCTATTATCAGTGTTGGGTAATTTTATTTAGTCAATCCAGGATTACCAAAGAAAGTCCAACACACACAAGGGGGTTAGAGATTTAAGGTGTTAGGTTATCAGTACCATTTACCAATAATCAACAACCAGACATTGCAAAATCAGAGAGAAAGAAGATACACACCAGTGGCTTTCTGTTCGGTCTCTCGACGAGCAGATGCTCGCGAAAAGGTTTTATTCAAAAGTACATAAGCACACACACATTAAAGATAAACACACCCACCCCCTCACAGAAAGGAAACTTTCCCTGGTTCTTGGTATAACAGAGAAAAGCTCCGTCTGCACTTCACTAGGGAGCTCTCGTGATAACAGAACCGCAGACTTACAAGGTGCCTCCATAAGTGGTTTTTATAAACACCGTGGATCTAACCCAGCTAATTTACGTCCACTAACTCCAGCTGTTTCTGTAGTTTCTGATTCCTCCACCTCACTCAGGCCCCATGAGATGTCTAAGCTGCAGCTGTTACACCTGATACACCAGAGACCTTCCTGATGAAGGTCTCTGACCGAAAGCTTGACCAATAAACCAGAGTCACAGAATAATAACAAAATACGAACATGGAATGAACCTTCGTTTGAATTAAAAAACACCAGATGGTACCCAGACAAAATCGTTTTCCATGCATCTAATACTGTTTTTATCCAACATTCCCCCTGTTCAAACGATGGTCATCCTAACTAATTGGTGTAATAAAAACAACAACAACGATTCTATGATTACGGGTAATGGTCGCAGCTGCAAAGAATCAACCTCTAACACACAGAAGACCACAAAAGAAGTAGTGACCTTTATAAAGGGCTGTAAAAAATAAGTAACAACCTGTAACAAAATTAAAGCAGCTCCAATAGTTGGCAACCTGTAATAAAATGAATGATTATAGCAGTGATTATATCAAACTCAAGGATTATACCAAAAATCAAAAGACAACGATTATACTGATTAAGTAAACATATAAAAGAACATAAAATCAACTGTGCTGATCACCAGGACATCAATCAACAATGGTTACAGAAACTGCAGTTCACATTGTAGACATCATAATGAAACCAGCTTTATTAGGAAAAATATGAACTAAAGCATCTGTCATGAGCTTGTCAACCATTCTCTTACCCCAAACATGGCTTAAACACAGCTTAAAACTAAGTAAATCATGACCATGATAAAGATAACAGTAACAAACATTGTCAAAAAACCGATACCAATTTCTTTTTGACAGCCACTCTATGAAGCACGGGAGGTGTCGGGGGCTTAGCAGCTCTAATTGGGGCAGAGCCGAGGTTCACAGGGCTTATCAGTCGGGACTATGTGGGACTGCAGTGGGGGCAGAGCAATGAAGACCACGTTGGGATGGTGTTGCACTTTCGTCGATGATGATGCAGATGAATCCTGGTGGTGGGGCTGTTGATGTGAGGGGCTTGGTTTTTGTTGGTGGAGAAGGGGCAAAAGGTCATAACAGACCCAGACTCTCTTACTTCAGCTCGAATGTCCTCGTAGGGACGCCGTCCTCATGCGATGTGAGGCGGGTGGCAGGGAGCCAAGCTGCACTTTAGGCCACATCAGCTGTGTGGCAGGAGAGAGAGCCATCCTGAGCAAAAGGCGTGTGTCAGCAACTTTGATGTTGTTATAGCAACGTGGGATCCTTTGACGGCAGGGACGGTGAGGGGATGTCTTTTTGGTCAGGGAGCCATGAAACCAGACGGGAGATTTGGGGCGCTGGAACTTGACATCGTTGGAGGCAGGTCACAGTGTCGTGTGGACGGGCTCAGGAGGAGCCTCATCCACCAGTTGTCGATTCCGTTGCTACCCCAACTGCTGCTGTTTCCACTCGTTCTGTCAGATGCTGAGGGGCGGTTCCAGGGTAGAGTGCGACCACCAACATCAGCAGCGGTATGGTGGACCCTGCAAGCTTAAGGCAGATCGTTTACTTATCTGCCATCCTCGGTGAGCTCGCATGAGGATGGTGCAGTCGTGGCGGCCCCGCTCAGCAGTTCCGCAGCAGTGGGAGGGATGAGATGAGTGACCTTGATGCCCCATCTGGTAGCAGCACTTGCATCAGGACCCCAATCTCCTTGGTTTCACGGCCGGTAGCGAGAAAGCACAAAAGAGTCTGCGAGATCACTGTGGAATGTGACTTGTCTTCAGCAACGACCATCCAATATTTTTTCTAATCAGTCCAATCGGGACACCCAGTGGGGCTGAAATTCACCAGAAACTGACCACCTCAGTCCACATGGTATCATCCTAAGCTAAAATCAAGACCACACACACACACGTGAGGTCAGCATACAAACAGGACGAAGAAGGCTGGGCCCCCTCCAGTTACAGAGTTACAAAATACTGAGATGGACAGAAAATGCCCTGAGACATTCTTTTATGTGTTAAAAAGGACCATGATATACAGGAAAAACCTAGCATTGCGTTCCCCCTGAACGTAACTGTTTGAACAACAAAAGATAAAATAATAACAATAAACACAATGTCATATCAAAAGACCTGAGTAAGATGCCAGTAACTCAAAAGTCAATTAGTGAGTTAGAATTGTGACTCAGTTTATCAATAAACCACATCAAAGCATATTCATAAACTCATGTTCCGTGATATATTAAACTAACCTACACCAGTAATTAAAATAACTAGGGCCGGGACTTTAACGCGTTAATCACGATTAATTAATTAGAAAAAAAATAACGCGTTAAAAAAATTAACGCATTTAATCGCAGCTTGCATTTCAAGCACGGCGGAACCTTTGTCATTGCACAATTTCCTCGTAGACTGAATATCACTGACGCACACCACAATGCACAGTGCTAATGGCTACTAAAACGGAATAAAAACAGAAAGAAGTTGCCTTGCTTGGACTGATGCAGGATTTAGGAAACACGTCCACCTCTTTTCTTAACTTGGAAAAAAAAACTTCCAGACAACAACGGAGTCTGTGTCGCGGACATTTTTCAGAGATCGTCTCTGCTGCGGCTTCCCGGTGGCAACGGGAACTTTACAAAAGTTGCGGTAAGCTATATTTTTAACATTTATGTAACATCTGTGCAGCGCTGAAAGCTCCAGACAGAATAATTCTGTGCCCTAACAGTAGTTTATGAAAGTAGTCAAACGAGAGGCACCTGGCTGCCGCTGGGAGAACGCTTCGTGTTCTCACTACTCTGTAAACAATCACAAACAACGTGTCTTAAAGTTGAAAACAGAAGTTTCAGTTAAAACAGAAACACTCTGAAACTTTTCTGATGATTTTCTAAACAATTCTGTCGGGGAATTATATGTTTTTGAGACGAGTCGCTGTCTAAACATCATCGCATGCATTACTATCATTAAGCAGCGAGGTGTGTTGAAGCTGTCATCAGCTAAGGGGTGGATGCTCAAGTGCATCAGGGGCAGCGAGGAACGAGGAAGTTGTGATCAGGCTGGAGATCACACCAGATTCGCTGCTGCAGGCGCGAATCTGCGGGTCTGCAGCATCCCCTTCTTAAGGTTTTGTTTCATAGCACACAGTGACATTTGAATAATTGAAATGCATTTTTTATTAAAAGCTTTAGTTTACAGTAATAACCATGTCTAATGTTTGATTCTCTCTCATAATTTTAATTAAAATTTTACTTTGAGAGCACATTTTCCTGAACGAATAAAATGCTATTGAGATTAATTAATTACAAAGCCTGTAATTAATTAGATTAAATTTTTTAATCAAGTCCCAGTCCTAAAAATAACCCATCAATGACTCATTTGACAAGACTCATTTGATAAGAAATTTCTAAAGTTATGAAAAGATCCGAACACCTTTTTAAAGCAGCAATTCAAAACATTATGTCCATAAATCCCAACTGGGTAAGAAGTCTGCTTATGGCAGGTAAACCAAGAAAAACAAAATCACTAGTAAGGATGTCCTTTATTGTTTACAGATAAGGTGTTTTAGGGTCAAAACAAAACATGTAAACAGTCACAGAAAAGAAAAGGTTAACATATCGACCCAGGACTGAATAAACTCAAACAACATGGACTAGTCATAATATAAAACCATTAGATAAGAAAAAACTGTCTCAGCAACAGAAGAGAACAGAGTTTTAACCATGAACCCTGAATAGGGTAGGAAATCTATTTTCTAACAGGCTGGATCCACTGCGTTTGCTTCAGGGTGAACGAAGGCCAAAAAAACAAACAAAAATCTAGCTCTCACAACCCCTAAAACATCATATAATAAAAACCTGAATGCATGTATCTAACCCTAGCTGCCTGACCTATTCAAAACAAGCAAAAGGTTAAAAAAATGGCAGTTCACCCTTACTGTAGCAGTACTAAACAAAACTTCACTAATGGTTGTACTGCGTTGTGTAGAATTCCAGCACCAAGACCAAAGAAAATGATAAAATAGAATGTGGTGAGAAGAACTCACCGTAAAATTTAAAAATAAGCCTCACAAAATCAGCTCGTTACTCCAAAGAAATTGACAAAGATCAAAATTAAACCACTTCTTTCAAAATTAACCTAATTAGTCAAAACAGTAAAAGAAAACCGGTAAAAGAGTTCGTAATATTTGGCTTGGGTGTTTAGACTGCCAATGTAAACATTTGGTTTACATTCCAGAAAGGGACTGATATTGTTAAACTAAGACCATCGGAACCAAAACGTTTGACAAGTTAAATTAAATGATTCATTCCCCCTGATGACACATGACCTGGGCCATGTGCCACCAGAGCGGCAGCTTTAAAAAGAACAGGTTTACCAAGTGAATCACATCCATCATCCATCTGAGATCC